>JADBJO010000500.1:417500-520000 GCA_016801955.1 Conus betulinus
GAAAAAACTAGCCAAGTTTTAGTCTATGGTAAATCACTCATATAGTTAAACTCTCAAGCTAGTGGTCTGTGTGGTTTCCACTGGACTGAAGATTACATGTGCATACTAAACATTCTGCATCTTGCTGGACTTGTGCATGTCACACTTTGTCAGCGTGGTGCCAAAATTCAAAGTTGAACATATCATGTTCAGTTAAATAATCGCATGTAGACATAAAGGCATCACAAAACATCAGAATCAATGCCTGACATATCGGTGAAAAGATTAAGAAGCTCTCTCTCATATCGAAAGTTAGCTTGAACTCTTGCATCTCATCAAAACCCAAACAAGAAGACATGCACCCATCAAATCTTTTATTGCTCCCATAATCATATTCTTCTTCCCAACAAAGTATTTGATATACAATGGCAGAATATTATAAATGCACTCACAAATTTTTCCGAGTAATTATTGTTTTGTGTATAATTTATGAGCATTATTAAAAGATGTTAACATAAAAACACTGTAGAAATACCATTTATACTGACCACCAGTAACTTCAAAAAAAGTTTTTTTTTTTTTTCTTTCGTTGAACTTTATTACATTACTTTCTTTTAACACAACACTGTACATATTAAAATGCAATTCCTTGTTTTGGAGAATGATGATGATGAAAAAGAAATCAAACAATGAACTTTCAGCAATAAAAAACATTTACAATAATTCCATAGAACCCGAGTAGTACCTACACAGAACCTGAGTAGTACCTACATAGAACCTGAGCAGTACTGCCCTTACAATAAATTTTATGAATAACTTTCACATGATATTTGTATCTTCACTGTTACACTACTTTCTTTTAACACAACACTGTACACACTAAAATGCAATTCCTTGTTTTTTTGGAGAATGATGATAAAAAAAAAAATCAAACAATTAACTTTCAGCAATAGAAAAACATTTACAATAATTCCATAGAACTGAGTAGTAAATACAAAGAACCTGAGTAGTACCTACATAGAATCTGAGTAGTACTACTCTTAACAATAGATTTTATGAATAACTTTCACATGATGTTTGTAACTTCACCATTACTATAGTAATAGAGTGGAACCACTGTTACTATAGTAATAGAGTGGAACCCAGCACAACAACCCTGATGATGATGTAATGATGAACTGGTACAGATAGACCTATAGCACAGGCAGTCTGGGCCATAAACACGTGCATGGAAGGTCTGCATGTGAGCAGGCAGACTGGGGGGTAGGGGAATGGGGCTGGAGAGAGAGAGAGAGAGAGAGAGAGAGAGAGAGAGAGAGACACACACACACACACACACACACACACACACACACACACAGACAGACAGACAGAAAGAGACAGATACAGAGAAACAAAATGAAATGAAAAATGGTTAATTCATATACATAGGCCATAGCCCCCATATGAAGGGGAGTGTGTAGTGTGTGTGTGTGTGTGTGTGTGTAAACAACTCCACTTCTCACTGTGACTAGGTATGACATAAGAAAAAATGTCATTGTCTTGCAAGATCACATGTGGCAGAAAAATGATAATGTCAAAAGTGAGACTTCAAAGACACGGGGTTCAAACAAGTAAAGAACTACCATTATTTCCAGGCTATAAACTGTACTGTTTTATAAGCTGCACCCACCAAATAAAAAAAATCAGAACAAAAAAAAACGAATAAGCTGAAACTGATTGATAAGCCACAGCAAAATAGCTGTGAAAACCGACAATGAAAAAGGCGAAGCAAAACCTGTGTATTCTGAGGTATGACTATTGTGAACTGGCATGCAGACAGGAAAGAGCAATTCATTGAATAAAGCAAAAAAAAAGAAAAATCAGAACTTTTCCATCGCTGTTCTTAGAGCATTAAAACCACTGAAATACTTGTCTTCAGTATCACACACAAAAGGTTTCAAGAACTCTTCATCGATTTCAGCATTGTTTAAATTCACCAGATTTTGTTTTTTAGAACAGCCCTGACATAAAACAGTCGTTTGAATTTTGATCTGTTGATGATGAAGTTGCAAAGGTGGATGCCATAAAACTGAATTTACCAACAGCTTTTTGAACCATTCAACAAAGCATTTGAAATAACACCCTAAGGGCTCCAATACTGCAAAACAGAAAATACTCCGAGGCAGAGCTTTTGGACCTGTACTGCGTTTGCTACAAGTCTTTTCAGTCTCAGTAAAGACAGTCTACTTAAAGGTGCTGGTACAAGTGCAATTAAGGCGTGTTTGCACTTTTTATTTACAACATGATATTTCCTGCATGTCAACATGTCATAAAAGATAAATTTAGACATCTCTTTTATTGTCTTCTTGAAAGTTGCAAAGTATTCCTGATTTTGGAGTTTGCGGGTAAGAAAATTGGGTAGGCATGCATGCTTACACATAAACAAGAAAGCAAAAGAAACAATGCCAGTAATTTTTCGTAATGGCAGCCTGATAATTGTGTACACTGAAAAAACGATAACAACAAAGCATATGAAATATTTCTCTGAAAATTAGGGCTGAGTCTACCAGATTCTTAGCTTCTTAATACATGACAACAATCATCATTATCAGAAATGCCAAAGGCAACTTTTTACTGTATTCACAGTCCCCAGCTTTGTTCACAACAAAATGTATTAAAAATCTGAGCTCTGCATCTGTTTAAAAGCAAACAAATCAACAAAAGAAAACAAATTTAAATTATAAGCAAACAAAGAAACCATTAAGAGAAAACAAAATTCAAATCATAAGCTGTTTAACACCTTATGTCATAGAAGATATGAGCATTCACATAACAAGACATGGTACACACAGAAGAAAACACCTTCTCTCTCCACCTTCCCTTTCTTTTCACATTCACTTTGCTCCTCACAAATTGGAATGTAAAGAGGTTGGATAACTTCTCACCTCCCCTTCTTTCCAGGCATCTCTTTATGGGTTTCAAAGTGCAGTGGGATACTGCAGGCGGAAATTGAAACAAGAGCAAAAACAGAATGACTGGGCAGCCAAATGAAGAAACAAATTACAAAACAAACACAATGCATTTTTGACCTATTGGGTCTTCTTTAGTCAGGAAAAAACTACCTTCATAATAGTGAATACACAAGGATGAATGGACAGTCACTTATCTCTTCAATCTGGGTGCAAAATTTTAGTCTTGGGTGAACAACTAAAATTATGGAATGAAACTGAGGTTGAAAGGAAGAAGATACCAGTTTAAATCTGAAAAAAATGATAAGAAAATCACGATAATAATAAATGGTGTTACAATCATATAATCCTAACAATAATGATAATAGTGACTATAGTAAATGATAACAGTAATAACTAAAGAAGAGAAAGGATGAGGATGAGAAGAACAGTTACAAGAATACAACATGTACAAACAGTTATCATCATCATCAAAATAACAATAATAATGATACAGAAAATCCCTGAAATACATACAAATGCATAGAAATGTATAAAATACAAATGGAATAAAGTTCATTGTACAGTATAAATAAAGACAATGACAATATCCATAACGTTAACTTGAATATTGCTGCTTATTATTATTATCTTTTCCATTTTCTATGTTGTTATTGTAATCAAAATAATACCACCATCATAACTATATTACTACAACTGCTCTTCTTATTCTTCTCCTTACTCTTTTAATTCTTCTATCACGATCGGTATTGTTACTACAATTACTATTATCATTATCGTTAGTGTTATTCTTAAATGATTATAATACCACCATTATTGTTATCATCATTATTACTACTTATCATAATTTTCTTATCAGTCTTTTTCTTTTCACCAGTATCTTCTCCCCTTTAACCTCAGTTCCATGGCTTGTTCACCTAAGACCAAATTTTGCATCCAGACTGAGGAGACAAATGACTCACTCTTTGACCTTTTTTTTCATTGTTTTGAATGTTGTTGGTCCTGCCTGAAGAATACCCAGTAGGTCGAAACGCATCATGTTTGTTTGCTTTCTAATCTGCCTTTTTCCTTCATTTGGTGGAGCAGTAATTTTCATTTTGTTCTTCTCTCTTTGCAACCGGAAATAAAAAAAAAGGTTAAGACCTTTGCTTTCTTTTCAGTCTCCCTCTTCACAAGTTGGAATGCAGGAAGTCAGAGGACCTTTCACCTCCCCTTTTGCTTGAGGTCTGTCTCAAGACTGGAATGCAGAAGGTCAGAAAATCTCCCATCTTTGTCTCCATCTTCTCCCCTTCACAATCTGGAATGCAAAAATGTCGTAAGCCCCTCAGGCGTCAGTGGGGAGTAGGTTGCCGCTTTGGTGTCCAAGTAATACAGGTCATCCTTGACCTTGCTGAGGTCATAGCCCTCCTCACGTAGCTCCACCTTGCGCTGTTTGTACGTGCCTGTCAGAACTTCCTCCGGCAGCACACGCAGAAACAAGGGCCGCGCATACACCGGCAGATCTTGCTGACACATGGTGAAGATCTTCCTCAGCTGCTCTGGGCTCAGTCTGCCTGCTTTGGTGAGGCTCAAGGCAGCCATCCATCCCTGCACGTCCGTCATGACCTGAACACAGACACAAACATTCTTCATCCATATTGAACTGGATACAAATTTTGTGCTTAATGGGACTAAAGATTTGGCTACACATTATGTGCAGAGTACAATTTCCACAAACGTGCAGGAACATCAGTTATGACCTCAACCCATGCCAAAATTCATTGCTTTAACCTTAATCTGGACATCAATTTCTGTAGTTTTGAGCCTGTGACTGTCAATTTTCTTTGTCAAGGGGAGTTGTAGTGTTCTGACAATAAAAAAAAAAAACTGTGCTGTTTGCTTGGGTCGCACAAACATAAGCCATGTTGAGTCTCTGGTAAATATGAGTTACTTTATTTGGTCTTGTCGTCCATGTTCAATGAATAAATAACTGCTTTTCATCACAGTGATTTTACAAAGCACTTATCTTTTTCACATAAATCAGTTTCATCACCAAGTCCATGATATTTTTGTCGAGTGTAAATACAAACAAGAATCACGAAATATGCTTTTGAATTTCAAGAAACTCTTTCTCAGTTGCATATCTAGTAAATGTGTGCAACAGTAAGTATGGAAGTAATCTCGTTGAAAACAAAGTCGGACTTCTTCTTGGAGTGGCCCTAAGATAAGCACCATTACCCAGCCATCAGTTCAGGCTCAGTCATGGAATCAGTCACATGCTGACTCTGTCTCTCGCTGCACTCAGCATCCTGACTCCCTGTGAACATGCTCAGAATTTTCAACCTCCGACCTGCCTGCCAGCGTGTTATCCTAACCTGAATTAAATTCACCATTGTGTGTACTTACTGCAAATTGTGTTAGATCTCCGATCAACAATGTCTGATACTGAGTTGCATGGTACTACTAGTGACCTTTCCCCCTCCACTGAGGAGCTGGAGAATTTACTGACAGGGGAACTTGTATGCCCCTGGAACAGGTTTCTCTGTCGGACCTGACTACGGCACCACGGACAGACAGATGTTGACTAATAAAAGAGGAAGCTGACCTGACCTTTAAAAAAAAAAAAAAAAAAAAGGAAAAAATAGAAAGCTGCAGAGCAGCAAAATCCCAACTGATACTACCCCTTGTCATAAAGTTGCACTGCAATCTGATGAAAAAGATGACATGGAAACAGGTATCACTGACAATGGAGAAAAAAACAGAGAGAAACCTCATGCAAAATACAAAGGGGGTTATGACAACAATGATAATGAGACAGAAACCTTATGCAAAATACAAGGAGTTATGACAACAATGATAATGAGACAACAATAGTTTTGCTGACATTGCATCAGCATTTGACTTATTGGAGGAAAAGGGGCCCTAAGTCTCAGATGAATCTGCAAGCGTAATGAAAGGGAAATTTGGCAATAATCTTGAAGATGTCAAATTAAAAGCAAAACTTGCTTAATACTTGATTTCAGAAAACAGCATTGTGACCTGCACAAACCAACCAGCAAGTCTTTTTAGTGCTAAAGCTACATGTCAGCGAAGCAGAGTGACACACTATTAAAAGAATTGGTTGGGCATGACCCCAGGATGGCAACCAACTCATTAAGTTGAGCAAAATTCTGACCCCCCCACCTGCCCCCACGGCAGACAGAAAGCAGAAAGATGCTAGCTGAGTGCATACCTACTGTTTTCAATGCCCTAACACCAACAGGTCACACCAACCATGACCTCATCCTGAAGTGACCAGTCATGTACAGTCCTTGCCTCACATGTGACAGGGGCGTGATCTGCTTCCAGTATGCGTCTTTTATGCCTGAGTGGTTATAACTCAGGGGTTGGAATTCCATCGCTCACTGAAAGTGGCCTGGGAAGTCTAGAAAATATACACTGACTGCAAAAACAGGAATTGTTCAAAGTCAGAGCTGTTCATGGTCTGGTATCGCTGGTACTGCTGACAGCATTAACAGACATTTTTTCAGGGTGTTGGCAAGGCGAACTGTGGAAGGCACAGGGACAGACAGAACATGAAGCCCTGGAAGAGTGAACACTCACTGCCAGTAATGACGCCCCTCCCCTTGATCAAGTCAGTGATTTGTATCTCTGTTTATCTGACTTAGAACAGCACTTGTAAAGAAAACAGGAATCTTTTATTGCTAATCAGACTTTAACTAAAAAAACAAAACTGGAAAGAATTGACAAATATTTCAAGAACAGTGCAAAGGGCAAAAATCCTGTTTGATGTAAACCCCATTGAGACCAGTCATCATGGTCAGAAATATTTCAAAGTAGGAAAAAACAAGGCAATTGATTTTGAAATTGAAACCTCGCTCCAGTTAAAAGTGATTAAGGAATCTAATTTTGAGCCAGGACTTGATGTTCTTCCATTATTTGTAAGGGCAAAGAATGGCAGTTAATACAGAATTATTCTGAACTGAATAAAACTGTGGAACATAAAAAGTTTAAAATGGACAGTATACAAATTGCCTTTACCCTGTTCATTAAAGAGTGCATCTTTGCTTCAACTGATCTTCATGTTGCCTATCACCATGTCTTTTGCAGAAGAACACAGAAACACTGTAAATTCATGTACAAGAAAGCTGTGTTGTTTTCAAGCAGTAGCTATGTGTCTGGGACCTACACCAAGTATTAACAGAACAAAAAAAAATCTATCCCAACTCATTTGCATGACTTCAGTCAAGCCATAATTTTTTTCAGTAATGGCAGTTTTTTGATGTTTAAAAAAACATATCTTAGATGTTTAAGAAAAAAACACATCTCAAAGTCACTGGAACTTTAACAGCAATGGGGTACAGGGGAGAGTAGTATTCACACTCTGTGGTGTAAGCTGACTCTGACGGGGAGTTACAACCATAAACAACTCAGCCAGACTTTACCTTAGAAGTTGAATTGAGGTTGGAAATTCTGACAAATTTCTTGGTGGAAAGCAGAACAGAGAGGACATGCATACCCACCCTCAAACCCACCCCTTTATTTTTGATTCATGGACAGCTATAACTAAATAAGACTACTTTACAACCTACAAAAGTGATCTAAAAACAGAAACAGCTGCATCCTCTCCATTGAAATCAGAGCTGTGTATCCTCACTGCTTTAAAGATTGATGGCTGGCTAGTGGTGCAGGCCTCATGCCCACTCCATTCCGATTTCCATCAAGAAACTTGTCATCAATTTCCAACCCTCTTCATGGTTAGTATGTAAAATTTTTATAAGAAATGGCACACAATTAAACTGAAAATCTGAACAAGGGACAGAAGATAAAAATGAAAGAAAAAAAAAAAAAAGAAGAATTTAAACAGAGAAATGTTCAGAAGATATGTAAGCCTCCCCACCTGGTACGGTCACCCCATACACATTGGCATCCAGAATGAAATCCAGTGAGGTCAGCGCATTGGCCACATCGTTGGTGGACACGTTCTCTCCTTTCCACCTGCACATACAATAGGGTTTGCTGAACATCGTTTTTCAAAGGACATGAGAAATTTCATTGTGTTATCCAATGATCATGGTAAAACAAATAATGTCTCTGAGAAGACTGTCAAAGTTGGAACCAATGACATGAGACTGTGAGGAAGCTGACACAGCAAGACGATCACAAAATGCCCTCAGCTCACCCATTTTGTTTGAACAGGTGCATCCATAAGGACACACCAGGTTAAAAAGCTCATATGAAGTTCAAATCTTAATCTTCATCTTTGTTCACGGCAAAACTTAAAAACAATCTGAAAGGGTTAACGAAGAGTTACACTATACCTGACAAATTTTTTCCCCTAAAGAAGGTCAAAACATCACCTGCCTCACAGTCAGCTTATAATAATCATAATCTATAAAATACGACTGAAATTGTTAAAGTCCTCTATTTTGCTCTTTCGATTTTTTTAATTTCCTACTTGATAATAAATTCATATAACAAGACCATTGGAGCATAATGATACACAAAATAATATGCTTGCAGTTGTAATAAACAAGATGGTAGTTTCACTGAGGTACACTACTGATTGTTTGTATACCTCATTTTTGCGCAGTACTGAGAGGTTCTCACCTTGTAACATCACAGCTGTTCTTGGTTATTTCACAAGAACAAGTTTATTATCTCTGTAAAGCTGTTCATGTGGTAGCTTGGATCTCTCACCTTAAAAAAACCTGTACATAAGACCTAAAAAGCTAATGATTTTTGTACCCTTAATCCGGGGCTTGCCAACCAAGTTCGCCGCCATGGCGAAGTGGTTAGCGCCGTGGACTCCCAGCTGGGAGGTCGTGGGTTCAAATCCCATCAGAAGTCATGTGGGTTTTTCTGCCCTGACCGACTCCTACCCAGAGTCGAGTTGCTGCGGACTCAAATTTCTTGACCAACACTGCAGGTGCCTGTATCTCTCGGGCCTGGTTGACGCTGGGATATATTATGAAAGGAGCGTAGAGTACATCCCTGTCATGTAGTCTCAGACCGAAATGGAAGTCCGTAGCATCATCTTAATCATCCTTATTGTCATCGATCAGTATTAAAAAAAAAAAAAAAAAAAAAATTCTCAAATTCTGTGGCCATTCATGCCCTGCTCTCATGGTGACCTCAATTTTGATGTCCTCTCCACGTCTGTGGCCTTGGTTTGGTTCCGTCGGGGTCACCGGTATCAGCGAGTCCATGGGGGCTATCGCTGGACGGACGTGGTGGCGCCCTCCAGAGGGAGAGCTCACTCACGCCAGCTCCGCGACTAAGCAATTATTGTCGTCAGTAGGGGGCTTAGTAGGTGGTGTCCTGCGTATGTTAGATCAGAACAGGCGCCACTGAACACCACCGAAGTGACTCGGCAACAGTGCAGTCTCTCCTCCAGTGGGTTGCCTCTTGACAACTTGACATTGACTGTTCCCTGTGCATTGCGGGGGTGCTGGGGCAGCGGCGGGGCCGACTGGGGCTGTGGCTGTGGACAGGGTGTCGGAATGAGCGGCGTGGGTGCACTGCCTCTGGGGTGGGCGCGGAGTTTGGGACAGCAAAGAAAAAAAAAAACAACAACACCCCCTCCCCAAGTTCTGAGTGAAAATGGCAAGCAATCTGATTAGAACAGGAATTTGTGAAAGTCAACAGTGTCCCAGCTTTCAAACTGGCTGTGAATTTGCAAAAGAAAAGCTGCTGATGCATACATCGCTTGCCATGGAGTGAGCAAGCTTTGATACACCGTTGTAGAGACAGAGCCTATCTTGACCCAGGTCTGCCAGGGGTCACTGAACACAGGAAACGTCTCCAATGACTGACTAGAGGCTACAGGCTCTTCAATAGCCAGCATGGGTTAACAGTACAACTCATCAAACTACTGCACAGCTTTCCTGATCAGTGTGCCTGGTTTAATCCTTGAGCACGTCATCATGAGCCGGCTGATAGTCCACCTGGAGAAGAACCACACTCTGCGTGATGAGCTAACATAGATTCTAAAAGTGTCACTCCCCCCATGAAACACAGCTGTCAGTATTCCAAGATGAGCTGACATCCAACGTGGACAACAGCCAGACTGAGGTGGTAGTGGTGGTGGATTATACAAAGGCCTTCAACAAGGTGACGCAACTCCTGCTGGCCACAAGCTCCACCACTACAGTATGAGGAAAGCCAGTGGGTTTATCACAGGAGACAAACCTGTTGTCAAGGATAATTCCTGTCAAATGCCGTTAAGATCAGGAGTTCTCTTGTGAGTCAGCACTGGAAGATGCCTCTTCCTGGTCTAAACAAATCACCAGGCAATAAGAATATGATCCAAAACAAGGACTTTTGTTGAAAACTCTGCCATCCTTACAGCAGCCTCAAGCCACTGTGATGCTCTTGAGACACAGCTCCAGAAATCTGTGACATTGGATAAAGTGTGTCACAGGTGGTTCTACCCACACAAGCCCATTATCCTCATGTACAGTGCAAGCAGGACTACCAGCTCGTAGCTGTGCACCTAGTGTAATCACTTGACAGCGACAATGACATCCATGAAACCCCTTGGCTTCACCGTGAAGTGAAGTGTAAAAATTAGATCCACCCAGATGACATAGCTGATGTGACAGTAAACCTGATTAGTCTCTCAAATACTCTTTTACATGGGAATCAGGGACGCTGTCTCAGAACAGATTCTGTGCACTTGCACTACCAATGTCTTGTCTTACTAATCCTTGCCGGTCTGTTTAAACTTCTTTTATTTATATTTTTTACAGTCAATCAACTGACCATTGTTATTTGGAAAAGAAGAAGGAAAAGAAGAACAAGAGAGAAAGAGAGAAAGAGAGAAGAGAGAGAGAGAGAGAGAGAGAGAGAGAGAGAGAAAGAAATGAGAGAGAGAGAGAGAGAGAGAGGAGAGAGAGAGAGAGAGAGAGAGAGAGAGAGAAAATGCGAGATAGAGAGACAGACAGATGGGCAGACAGTCAGACAGAGACAGAAGGGCCTTTACAACAAAGTGGCAAAACATGGAAAGGAATGGCATAAAAGAAGTCAAAACAAAGCCATCAGGCCTCACCCATACCTGAACGTATCCCCTATTCTGTCATGGAAGTAGACAAAATAATCCTCGTCCAAATAAAAGACATCCCCAAAATTGAAGTACAGGTCTCCATCTTTGAAGGCATTGTGAATCAGTTTCTTCTCATTGGCTTCCTGTGATGATTTGTACACCGACAGAGTTCCGTTCTTCACTACCATGTCAGGCACTTTTGCTATGAAGAGGCCTGCTCGCCTAAAACACAGAACAGCAGTTTACTTATTAAAAATTCTCTCTAAAATACCTCTTGTCATAACAGTTGGAAAAAAAAAGAGAATAGCCTAACAACATATTTTAGGATCTATGTTTCAATTACTGATGTTCTGTGTGAACATTACATGCACTGCTCACATAAATAGATTAAAACTACAAAACTATCTGTATGTCAGATCTAGTTGCAACGTGAGGTGACTGCAGGCGGAAATCTAAACAAATTTGAAAAATTATGTTAAAGCTCCGCAAAAAAAAAAAACATTGAATAACAAATCACAAGACAGAACATGATGCATTTCGACCTCTTAGGTCTTATTCAGGCAAGATACACAACACTCAGGACAAAAAAAACCAAATGAGCGTTGAATGCCCATCTTGTGCCAAATTGGATGGAAATAAACGATTGCTCGTTCATTTTTGTTGTCTTGAGTGTTGTGCATCTCGCCTGAAAAAGATCTCAGAGGTCGAAATGCATCATGTTTTGTCTTGAGATTCATTTGTCAACAGTTTTTTTGGCTGAGCTTTAGCAACAATTTTTCAAATTTATCTGTATGTTGTCTTACGACAAACTGATACCTATGGCTCTCTGTGGATCGCCAGTCCTGGGATTGGGTCAGGATGATGAGGATGCGGCTGTGTCAAGAGAGATCCGAGATGAACGTTCTGGATGTAATGCTACAGAAAAGGCAGGGAGGAATGAGAGCAAACAAACGAAAAAAAAAAAGGGTTGTGTGGTAGTGAGTAGAATATCCACTGTGCCAAGCCAAAAGATGTGCTGACAAAAACTGGGAAATGTTGCCTTGCTGTTAGTCGCTGTTCTATGCAGTGTGTGTGTGTGTGTGTGTGTGTGTGTGTGTGTGTGTGTGTGTGTGTGTGTGTGAGTGAGTGAGTGTGTGTGTGTGTGTGTGTGTGTGTGTGTGTGTGTGTGTGTGTGTGTGTGTGTGTGTGTGTGTCCTTATTTAACGTCTATCCACTATTTGTGATATTAGACATGTGTGTACACGTGTGTGTGTGTGTGTGTGTGTGTGTGTGTGTGTGTGTGTGTGTGTGTGTGTGTGCACGCGTGTGCGCACGCGTGTGCGTGTGTGTGCACGTGTATGTGTATATTTGTGCGTGTGTATGTGTGCGCACACATGTGTCTGTGTATGAGTACAAGCATCGGTGTGTATGAATGATGACAATGACTGAAATGAATCCTACTTTCAAATTCTAACAGTGTTGATCAAAAAGGTTTTGATGTTTCACATCCTCAACTGTAGCACAGTGTTTCTATAAGTGGTATGCTGCGCAATACTGATAAACACATTATCATCCAAAAATGGTACCTATGTTAATTATTGTTGCCTATAAACAACCACATGAAACTTTGCCATGTGGACATACACACCTCACAAATGCACACTTTCCATTCAAACATACGTAGGCCACAAGTCTCATTTACAAGGATGCACATCCACCTACCTCCAACGCACACACATCCCCCCTATACTCTGGCACACACCCACATTTACATTGCAAGATATACAAAACACTGCAGCACCAAACAATGGTGACTGACCTGGTTTGATTTTGATACAATGACCATTGCTGTCTCTGATGGGCATAGCCGTTGCCAAGTCATATTTGACCAGCATCTTTGGGTCTGGATCAATCATTTCCTGATAAAACAAAAACAAAATGAAAAAAAAAAAAGGGATCAGATCTACAATCACAGCAGAAGGTAGGCCAAAGGAATGTACTATGCTTTGGTGGTTTACGTGGAAAATAGTGCTTTGGGTACATTTCTGTCAAACACTGATACCACACACAAACAGCACTTAGCAATGGTCAGTCACAAACATGAAAATGGGGGGTACCACATAATGACCTGACACTGACCGCTCCCTGTGGACTCCACATGATGACCTGATAATAACTGTTCCTGTGGACTCCACATGATGACCTGACACTGACTGCTCCCTGTGGACTCCACGTGATGAACTGACAATGACTGCTCCCTGTGGACTGCACGTGATGACCTGACACTGACTGCTCCCTGTGGACTCCACGTGATGACCTGATAATAACTGCTCCTGTGGACTCCACATGATGACCTGATAATGACTGCTCCCTGTGGACTCCACATGATGACCTGATAATGACTGCTCCCTGTGGACTCCACGTGATGACCTGATAATGACTGCTCCCTTTGGACTCCATGTGATGACCTGATAATGACTGCTCCCTTTGGACTCCACGTGATGACCTGATAATGACTGCTCCCTTTGGACTCCATGTGATGACCTGATAATGACTGCTTCCTGTGGACTCCATGTGATGACCTGATAATGTCTACTCCCTGTAGACTCCACATGATGACCTGATAATGACTGCTCCTTGTGGACTCCACCTGATGAAGTGATAATGACTGCTCCCTATGGACCCCACCTGATGACCTGATAATGACTGCTCCCTGTGGACTGCACATGTTGACCTGATAATGACTGCTCCCTATGGACTCCACCTGATGACCTGATAATGACTGCTTCCTGTGGACTCCATATAATGACCTGATAATGACTGCTCCCTGTGGACTCCACATGTTGACCTGATAATGACTGCTCCCTATGGACTCCACCTGATGACCTGATAATGACTGCTCCCTATGGACTCCACCTGATGACCTGATAATGACTGCTTCCTGTGGACTCCATATAATGACCTGATAATGACTGTTCCCTGTGGACTCCACATGTTGACCTGATAATGACTGCTCCATGTGGACTCCACATGTTGACCTGATAATGACTGCTCTCTGTGGACTCCATATGATGACCTGATAATGACTGCTCCCTATGGACTCCACCTGATGACCTGATAATGACTGCTCCCTATGGACTCTACCTGATGACCTGATAATGACTGCTCCCTGTGGACTCCACCTGATGACCTGATAATGACTGCTCCCTATGGACTCCACCTGATGACCTGATAATGACTGCTCCCTATGGACTCCACCTGATGACCTGATAATGACTGCTCCCTGTGGACTCTGCCTGATGACCTGATAATGACTGCTCGCTGTGGACTCCATGTGATGACCTGATAATGACTGCTTCTGTAGACACTGCATGGTGACCTGATTATGCCTGCTCCCTGTGTTCATCGAAGGCAAATACTTGAACAAATGATCAGCCCAGGATGGCTTCTTCTTGCATTTTTGCTGAGTATACTGTAACTCAAATGAGAAGACTAGAACCACACCGATCAGTTCCAACTGCCAACTGGATGGTTCTCTGAAAGTGTTGCTACAGGTTTCTGACTAACACTGCAGGTGGCAGTATCTGGTTGACCACATATTATGAAGCAGAGTGCGGATAGAACACAGCCCTGTCATATAGTCTCAGACACATGAGACTAAATGAACTCCACAGCATCCTCCTACTCCTCCTCATTGACCTAAACTTAAAAAAACAAACAGAACCCCTAAAACTTTGCATTCTGTGGCCCTTCACGCCCTGCTGTCTTGGTGACACTGTGGTTGGATTCCAGTTCCATATTCTTGCCTCAGGAGAACTAGTGTAAACCCCCCCCCCCCCCCCCCCCCCCCGCGTTGGTAAATTCATGGTGAATGTAGTTACACACGGACATAGTGGTGCTTTCTGCAAAAGGAGAAACACTCACTCTGACCCAGTCATCTTCCTGAGCAGGTGGTGTGTATATCATATCTATAATGCTGATTACAAGTGAAAGTAAAACCACAATGCATTATTTAATGTTCCCAACAAGCTTAGTGTTCTGATCATGCTTGGAAATATGCTGTTTTCATATTCATAACAAAACAATACAAATGAACAGAGAAAACATACTTGTTCAATCTGAGAAATATGAAAGAAACTAATCCAAAATTTTAAGGGTAATTCAGATTTTGACTCCCCCCCCTCTCCAAATGTGGGGAAGAATACTGCACTGATCTTATCTATAAACCTAACTGCAAAATTGAAAAAAGTCCTTAATGTACTGTAACAATCTCAGCTGGCTAAAAGTTTTGATCATGCACACAGACAGAGATCATTGGTAATGGAAAAACAAGCCGCAGTGTAGATCCAACTGAAACACGTCAAAAGAATATAGTTTCTGGCAATGGACATGCTGTGTTTTAGTTCATATTTGTGCACACAGTTTACTTGTGAGTAAATGTAACAGGAGGGAGGTGGGACTGGATTAAAGTTATGTCCTACACATACTGAATCAGCACAGGCATCACTGAACACATCTGAGGTGACCTGCCAGCAGTGCAGTGTCTTCTCTGGTGGGATGCCTCATGGTGACCTGATACTCACTGCTCTCTGTGGACTGTGATTCTGTGACAGGATGATTCAAAGTGTGAGGAACTAGGATGAACTAGAATGAACAGTGTTGTGAGAACTAACACAAAAATTGCATAGAAAATGAAACAAAACAGCTGGTTAGTCTCACTGTCCAAGACGAACACATTGAAAAGACTTACCATGAAAGGTGAGACACGGCCAATGGCGCCGGGCTTGTTGGCAATGTTCAGCAGGGACGTCACACCCTCTGTGGAGCCAAAGAAACTCACACAACCGGGGAATCTGGAAACGCTTCTGACTTGTTCAAAGATGTCTCTGCGGAGTCCGTTGCCTAAGGCGCCTCGCACTTTGTGCACGCTGTCCAGTTTATGCTGATGACAGCAAACAAATTCTTACCTTTAGACACTAAAAACAGTCCATACTCTGCCATTTGCTTACCCAAATAAAAGGTTTGTTTACAAAACTGATGGTTTGGAGAAGCTTTTGGCCTCATGTTTTTCCCTAACACTCATATGACTTTCTTTCACATGTGCCTTTGTTTTCTTCTTTTTTGTTTGTGTTTTTCTATTAAAAGATCCTTACCACTGATTGCTTTGGGAAAACTACTACTGATCATTTTGAAAAGCAACAGCAAATGACTGAACAGTAAATCAGCTTCAAATGAACTGTTTGCAGCAACAACAAAACACAAGCAAATCAGGAATTAGTTTGATTTACTAAGGTACAGACATTGAAGTAGCATCAAAGAAAGATTTAGCACCAAAGGATAAGGCTAATGAACATGGAAAAGTCTTCTTCTATTCTTCCTACATAGTCATCATCATGAAAGAGCACCTAGATCAACAATGGATTTTCAACTCGGCAATATATGCAATTCACAATGACTGTCTGGCGCCTACTGCACAGACATTCACACTATGTACCACCTACACTGCTGACTGAGTTTTGTATTACTTTATTTGCTTTGCACCTTCATCACAGTTCAAGTTACATGTTAGTGACACTGCTTTCAGAAAAACATCTCTGTTACATAACCATCACATGCTCTTTAGTCACGGATGGTCATAGCAATACTGTCGATTGCATTGATCAAGTACATGCAGTACTTGAATAATGCATGACTCAAACATGGAAAAATTAAAAACATCCTGTACCTCCATATCTGCACAATGTAGCAGCGAAGCATGTTTTTGTGGATCAGGAAGTTCACCTCTTGCAGCTAGATAAATTTGTGACTGTGTTTCTGACAATGCCAGTTTGCAGCAAATGTTGACAAAACTGCTTGCCCTATCAAACTTTTCTATGGGATTTACTCTCATTTCCACCGTTAATGTTTTCAGTGATATCAGCTTTCAATCCTCATTGACAATGTACAATATCAGGCCATTCTTCATATCAACATTTTCGTAGACGAGAAATACATATATGAACTGGAAGTTCCACAACTAAAAGTTCACCAACAGGTTCAAAACATAAATAACAGAAGTGCGCATGTGCGTAATAAACAAGGGCATTCACTCCAAACAACAAGCGTCTGCGAAGAGCTAGGATACTACAGTAGACAGATTGCAACAACACAAAAAAACCGGCACATCAAAAATTATGACAAGCAAGCGTTTAAAAGAGTGTCCAGAACAAAGAGAGTAGAAAGATCTACAAAGACAAGGAAACAGCAAATGACAGCAAAGAAAGACAAAGCAAAAAGGACTAAAGGCAGAGCCACAGAAATGACAATTAAGAGGACGTTACAAGCACAGAGCATTCCAGAAGGCAGGACAGCTATCTGTACTGAAAGAGCCATCAGCATTCCCCATGGTGACCACCATACACCTGAAAGCACCTTCATGTCCAAAAAATGATGCTATATAAAAATTGATAGAATATCTCTGTCTTTCTCAAAATAGCACCTCATCAGGCACTGTGACAAACAGGACCAAACAAAACACTGACCGGAGGCTGAGCGAGAATGTATCTGAAGATTCCCCGATATACTGAATGACCGTTACATTGTACTTCCGACAGTCAGACCAGAAGTGGGAGGCTGAAAATTTGCTTCGTAGAACCATTGTGTTCCCTGTAACAGATCAAGGTTCAAAGGTCATTATGACTGATTACAGCATTGTTTGGCTGGCAAACAGTTTTAATGTAGAGAAAAGTGGGCAGAAAAACTTTATCAAGACAAGATTTATCAATAGTTCAGTTACCAGCTTTTATTTTTCATTACCCTCTTTGTATTGATAATCTGCAACTTCATGAAGAGTTAAAACTACACAGCTGACTAGAAAGACCACATCAGTGTTTCAACCAATGAGGCTTGTCTGTTCAGAGCTAAACCAAGCACCTTGATCTTCAAATATAATTGACGCTTTACACCTGCAAACAGTAAACATAATTTCAAAGCAAAGCATTAGAGAGAGAGAGAGAGAGAGAGAGAGAGAGAGAGAGAGAGAGAGAGAGAGAGAGAGAGAGAGAGATGGGGTGTTGAGAGAATGGAGGAGGATGGGGGTGTGACGAAAGTTTTGTTTCACAAAGTTTCAACATTTTTCTGGTCTACCCTTTTTACTTGTCCATGTCCCATTCAGTGACATTACTTTGAAGATAGTGTGATTAAAAGAAAAGTCATAATTCTTGTCATTATTGTTGTTATTACTTTCAAATATGTTGACAAGAGTTGTTACATTTTCCTTCAAAAGTGGGCCCAAGTCTAAACTGCAATAATGGGAGCTATGGGGGAAGGAGGATGGGGGAGGGGGGAGAAGTGAGGCTGAAGACATTTGAAAATAAACATATAACTGTGAGGCTGAAGATGTTAGAAAAAACATATGTTAATGCATATGTATTTAAAGATATGATGATAACAATAACGGGAACCCGACAGAACACTCAAACGTATGTAGGGAACACGACCAGTCACTTTGCTCATGCCACAAACCATTCTGGATCATTATATTTATGTAATTGAGAGGCACACGCTGTGTAAACAGCACACGTTTTACCTGTGTACTTCACTGAAATTGGCACAAATTGCATTGATCAGTCAGGCTGAATGGCGTATGCTTAGTTTTTTGTTGAGAAAAAAAAGGAGTTTGGCAAGTTTGTGACAAAACCTTACTGATCTGGATGCGAAAACGGGGGCCGGAATCGCTTAGTTGGTAGAGCGCCGGACTTGTGATCCTGGGGTTGCGGGTTCGAATTTTGGTACAGGGGGATTTTTCCCTCGGAGTTAACATTGGTTCTGACTCCATTCCCCCTACAGTTCTTCAAATGAGACTAGAAACCGAGGTTCCGTGTGTGAGTGCACGCACAACATCATGCACACACGTAAAATCCCATCACCAACTTTCGGAAGAGAAGGCCAGTTGGCCATTAGCATGGATGACACGTTACACATAGCATGCACCTTCCCTGAAGATGGAGTATGGCTGCCTTAATGGTGGGAAAAAAACAGTCATACACACAAAACTCCACTGCCTGTCTATACAGGCAGTGTCCACAGGAGTATCAGCCTGCGTACGCAGAGAGAAAGAAAGAAAGAAAAGGATGCGAAAAACTTTTGACCAAAGAAAAATTTGTTTTTTTAAGGAGGCAAAAGCACTGCACTGGTCAATGCAGTACCAAAATTTGGTCTTTTTTGTTCTTGTGAAACACTTTGCACAGCGATAAACATGACTGCAGAGTTCCACTGAATTGTCACAGCAAATCAAAGTTGCAGCACAGATATTTGAGACAATAGATGTCTGCAATTGTCTTTGATGATAAACAACTGACCTAACTGACTTCTGATCTGTGGGCCGACAAGGTACTGAATCAAGATCAATTCACAAATGGAACGAATACCATCCCCCTCCTCCCTCCACATTCCCTCCTATTTTGCCTCATTCCTTTTCCTACCTTATACAGCAATATTGTATTTCTCTGTTTGGAGATTTTTCCACACTAAATACAGACACATCGTACAGGTTAACAGGCCTATTCAGAGTCATATCACTGGGTCCTAAAGCATGAAGAGGTCACACTGAATGTAGTGTTTTTATCTATATATATTATAACAAAACCGGGGACCTTTTTGCAAGAGGTTGGACAGCCCAATTCCCCCTCCAGCACTGTGGTAGAGTGGAAGACACGTGTACAGGATGTCATCCTTGTCTGCACCACCAGCAACAGTCAGTCCCACTCCCATGTTGTACGCCTTCCGCTGGCTGATGTAAGCAGGCTTTGGCAGACCTGACACACACATACACAGGAGGACACATATCAAGCAGGTGCTTCAAACTGCGGTTTAGCCAGACCATAAACAAGAAAATCAAATAAAACAAAACAAGCCCCTCGCCTCCCTCCACTCATAAGAAAGAAAGAAACAAACAAACACACCAACAAGGCTCTAACTGAAGTGCATTTCATTCTCAGAATTTCTGCTGCCTTTTCAATCTACTTGTATTTCTCAAATAATTCCCATTCACAGTCACTGTTTCCTGTTTGTTTTCAAAACTTTTTAATGAAAATGATACAGAAAAACTACAGTTACCTCCACACTCGATGGGTCTTTATAAATATCATCCAGATATGTGTGTGCATGAATGGAGGCTTGTGTTCTTTACATCCTGTAAAGATACAACGGCCAGTGAAACAACACATTGTTATGAAAGCAGGTTGGTGTTCTTTACATTTTGTAAATATACACAGGCCACTGAAATTAACACTTTCCTTTCAACAGTTATACATGGTATGAAACTGTTACATGAAACTGCTTCCACAATAATGCGACAGGTTTGCTTGTAGGACTAAAAAATAGACCAGCTAGATCTACACGCTATGAGTTGTGTGTCCATTCCATCATGAATACTGTACTCTATCCTCATTTCATGGTGGCAGCCATGGGATGGTTCAACATGTCTAACCACAAGTAAACCTACAAACACTCAAAAAAAAGATGTTAAATTGCCATTATTTTCAATCAGTGTGCAAAACAAGACCAGCTGCATGATGCCATATCTTGATGTAACGATGACGCAAGATGGCGCCACAATGTCTCCTGTTGCCAAGGATTAGGGTCTAACCCACACAGTACCAGAGAGACTCAGGGACACGACAAACATACTTGGTTTGCCAAGAAGTGATACAGCGCAAATGGACACAGAAAAAAGGCATTGCTTGCTCCCCAAGGAAGTACCAACCATACAAACATTGTTGAAAGCCCATAACTTTGCAGAATCATTACAGCATACAAGAACACAACCATACCATTTCACACCATTCCCTCTGTGAAACAGGCCTACTTGTGTTCCTCCATTATCAAGCTATATCCTAAGGACATTTGATATTAGACACTACTGACTATAAATATACAGACCTTTTTACCATACGATTTTGCTGTATTTTGTACTTGTATTTGGTAGAAAATACGATAAATACGGTACATGGGGAAACATACGGCGAAAAAAAAAAATCAACTATCATTTTTGTGCTCTGCATTCTCAAGGAATGGGTGTATTGACATGTATCTGCTGTGTGTACACTCTCCTTGCGACTTTTCATGTCGATGTTTCTGATTGGCCAAGAGCACTCGGCCTTAGTTCTCAGCTTCGAGATTTGGCGTGGTTTTCGGTGAAGCCATTTTGTATTCTTACAGGGTTCGTACGCCCCTTGAAGACCCTTGAAAACCCTTTAAATTTCAACTGGGTCAAAAAGGCCCTTGAAAACTGCAGATATCCCTACCATCCCTTGAAATCCCCTTAAAAATCGTTTTCGGACCAAAACTGACCGTAACATTTGAAGACGAATCAGAGAACAAACGCGAACGAGGACTTCGGACATCGATTTTCGCCTCTCGAATCATTTTGCGTGTCATCTGCTTTTCGAGCAAAGGGAAGCAATTCAATAGTTGGTTATCGTTTGCGCATGTGCAGTTCGAATTCCGACAAAGGGCGCCATGCTCCCTCATCTTCGGCGAAGTCCGATACTGTTGTGTCTGTTATCATGCCTAAGGGAAATTACGCATTTGATCCGTTGTGGCTACAGAAGGAAGAATATTGAAGCTGGATCACTGAATGCAGAGACAACAAACATGCGTTTGTCTGTAAAGTGTGCAAAAAGACCGTTGATGTTCGGACAATGGGCGCGAATCGGCGGTTGCAGTCATGGAAAGAGGAAAAAATACTTGAAATTGGAAAAAGCGAGTAGGCCAGTCGTTAGTCTTACGGACTTCGTTCGGCAATCATCAAATTCATCAACATCGGGTCAGACCCTTTCCTCAGTAAGAATCATCAGCCAGTCCACAATAACAGCAAGTGGGACAGATGTATTGAAAGCTGAAGTGTTGTGGGTGATTCATGCCATCAACAATCATCACAGTTTCCGATCTGCTGAAGACAACGCGAAACTGCAGCAATGTTTCCATATTCCGATTGCAACGAACAATCGGTGTGGGGAAACCAAAAGTAGGTATCTTGCAACTTTTGGCATTGTTCCTTTCTTCTGTCAGAACTGAAAAAAAGAGTGAAATCACAGACTGAATCTTCAAATCAATCGTCACGTCGTCTCCATAGACTTTAACTAGTCTAAGTGACTCGTGTGTGCGCATTTGTTAAAAGGAAAGAAAAGAAAAAAAAAATCCTACCTTCTTGTTTAAAAGACAGCATTCATACCACATCCCTCACCCCTTAACTTACCTACCAGCTAGCCTACACACACACACACACACACACACACACACACATACACACACACACACCAAAACAAAAAAAATCATTTATCTATTTTGTTCACTTATTTTTTTTTCTTTTTATTACAGTTACTTTCATTTTATTCATCTAGTTATTTATTATAATCACTTACCATTAACATTATTATCATTACTATCCCCCCCCCCCCCTACTTAGCATTATTATCAATCCACCTTAACCACAACCATCACAAATATATCACACCACCCCACTAAACCAGCTACACAAACCCATCGTTTCACTCCCCCCCCCCCCCCCCACGCACCCTCCCCCCTACCCCCGCTTCCTTTTCCTCTACCATATCCCCTCTCTGTTGTTTCCGTCTGGCGGCCATTCTTCCTTCCTACCATATGGACAGATAAGTCACTCTTCGTTCTTTGTTTGTACTGTCCAAAATGTTAAATGTGATTTTTTTTTTTTTTTTTTTTTTTTTGTGCCTGAAGAAGACCTAAGAAGTCGAAATGCATTGTGTTTTGTCCTGTGCTTTGGTTGTCAATGTCCTCGGTGGTAACTAACCCTCTCTCTTTCTAATTTTGCTTCATTCTCTGCCATCAGTCACTCCATTTTGAAACAAAAAAAAAGACAGTAAAGTTTGGTGCTGTAGGAAGGCTTTCCCACGTTCACCTTTTCAAGAGGGGTTAGGAGATAAGATAAGATAATGTTGCTTATAGCCCAGCCGACCGCAAAGGGCCATATCAGGGCTGTCACCATGTTCAAGAGGGGTTACCCCGCTCCCTATCCTGCCCCAGAACATGCATTAGGCTAGTCCAGGCCCGCCAACCATTCACACACACTTCCACATGACAACACATGCAGTGACTGTATTTAAAAGTAAAGTTTGCTGAGCTCCCTCCTGAAATGTGCCAGAGAGGAGGCCTCTGCTGCAGCTGCCGGTAGAGAATGAATGAATATGTCATGCTTTTTGATGAATTATTGAATAAGGACTTGAAACAGAAGCAGCTGGACATCCATGTCAGATACTGGTCCGGAAAGCAGATTGAAAGTTTTCTTTTTCTGATTTCTCAGTTTCTGTATAAAGACTTCATTTTTTTTTTGTTTTTTTTTTGTTTTTTTGTATATGATATTGAGCGTGGAAAAGACTACAGAAGTGTAATCACCTTACCATCATGGCTGGATTACATGTGTAAGATTATTAATCACTCATGTGGGATTCGTGTGACGAATCATCTTGCAGGTGCACACACTGGCAATGAAGTGCAAGTCTGACTAAACAGAGAAGGAAGAGAGGCTGATAGAACTGATCATAGCATTCACTCTGCTTGAGGACTTCCAGCCCGACCTGCTGGGAAAGGTGAAAGGATACAAGCTGGCAGATGCTCTGGCTGAAGGCAGACGATACCAAGCCATAGTTGCCGGTCGCAGCAAGCTTCAGCACCTCAACCCTAGCACAGGGGAACACAAGCTTGACCTGCTTAGCGACAACAGGCTCTGAAAGCCAGGTCATGTGGGAATTGCAACACTTCCCATGAGCCACATAAATGCCCAGAAATTGACAGCATCTGTCACCACTGTGGAAAGAAAGGACATTGGCAAAGGGCATGCAGACAGAGAAAGAGAGAAGACTTGGCTTGTACACCAAGCAGTGGTAGCAAAAGGAAAACAAAAGGGAGAAAGAAATTCACTGCATGGCACCGGAGAGTGAGAACACGAGTGATGATGACGAAATCAAGCACGACACAATCAACGTTTCCAGTGTCTCACCAAGGTCGAGTTCTACGTGGTTGACGTAGAAGGCCCCATGCATCAATATTGGTCTGCCCACCTGTGAAAAGTTGAAGTTGGTGACTATCAACTGCAGCGAAATCAGCACAAGAGATGTTTCATCAGCTGAAAGCCTAAAGCAGGCTTACCCAGGCCAGTTTGACACCCTTGGTGACTTCCAGGGTCCAGCCCAGCTATACACCAAACCAGGAGCAGAACCCTCCATCGATCCCCCTAGAAAATGCTCTGTGCACCTTGAAGAACAGCTTAAAGCAGAGCTGGAGAACATTGTTAAGCAGCGAGTCATCCGTAGGTCAAACAGCACACAGACTGGCGCTCAAGCCTAGCCTACTCAGTGGAAAAAGATGGCTCTCTCAGCATCTGTACTGATCTCCAGAAAGCTCAACGCAGCCTTGAAGCGATGTCCCCACAAAATTCCTATGCTGGAGGGGATCAACCCAAAGTTTGCTGGATCGTCTGCATTCAGCAAGATGGACGCCAATGTATGATATTGGTCAGTCCACCTTGACAAGCACAGCCAACTGCTGACCACGTTCCGCATGCCCTTCGGTTGTTATTCCTGGAAACGACTCCCCTTCGGACTGCATGTATAACAAGACATCTTCCAGGCAAGAATGGATGAGATACTGGAAGACCTCCCAGGTGTGACAGGCATCACGGATGATGTATGCGTACATGGCAAGGATGCGCAGGAGCACGACGACGACAACCTTAGGCACCTGATGGAAAGAGCCAAGCAGTGTGGGCTCGTCTTCAATTCACGAAAGTGTGACATACGCAAAGATGAGATCTCCTTCCATGGGAATATATTCTCCAAGGACAGGATTCGCCGGGATCAAGCCAAAATCCAAGGAATCCAAAGCATGCTGATACCTGAGAACAAAGAAAGACCTACAGAGATTCCTTGGCATGATGACATATTTGTCGATGTTCATCCTAAAGTTCAGCAAGGAGTCGCAACCACTGAGGGAGCTGCTGAAAAAAAAGACATCCCATTCATCATGTCAGAAGACCTCATCTGCAGCTTCAACAACCTCAAGAAGCTGGTCATCAACCACATGCCTCATGTTCTCTGACCCAAAAAGAAACCGACAGTCTGGAGGTCAACAGTTCCATGAAGGGACTGGGCGCAGTCATCAATCAGGATGGATACCTGGTTGCCTTCACATCCAAGTCATTCGACTCCACACAGAGCAACTACCCAAACATTGAGCATGAGATTCTGGCGGTGGTCTTTCGAATAACATGGTTCCACACACACCTCTACGGTAGGCTGTTCAAGCTGATCACGGATCACAAACCACTTGAGATGATTGTACAGAAGCCTCTTCTCAAAGCCCCATCGCATCTCCAGCACATGCGACAAAAGATCCAGGGGTACGACTACGAGGTGGAGTACCACAGCGGGAAATCCATGACCCTTGTGGACATGCTGTCCAGACTTCCATCATGGGTGGATAAGACATCCATTGACCTCAAACTCTGTGTGGATGGCCTAGACCTCTCCGAGGATGAGATTGGCTTCTGTCAGTACGACTTCATCAGCTTCATGCCCAAGAAGCAGTACCAGCTGCGCAAAGCCACCAAGACCGGCCCTGTGCTAACAGCCTGATGGTGACCATAGTTCACAGGTGGCCGGACAACATCAAAGCACTTCCAACAGACGTCAGACCATACTGGTCATTCAGAGGCGAGCTTGCAATCGAGGATGGAATCATCTTCAAAGGACAGGAAGTCATCATACCTGAGGCTCTCTGGCAAGACGTGCTGAGGCAACTCCATCAATCTCACCAAGGCCTTGAGAAGACGCAGCTCCTGGCCAAAGAATGTGCATACTGGCCCAAACATCTTCTGAGACATTGAGCAAGCAGTCATGCGCAACATGCCAGGAATTCCATAAGCGCAAATCACCATGAGCCCCTTCTCCCCCACATTCCCCAACAGCCTTTGGAGAAAACTAGGAACAGACCTGTTTGAGACTGAACTGAAGGCTGCAACTTCCTCCTGACTGCAGACTACTTCTCAAAGTACCCCATCTTGACTCAGATGAGAACCATGTCCAGCCAAGCCATGGTGGAAGAAGTGGAGAAGGCCATCGCCATGTTTGGCCATCCTGACCAGATCGTCAGCAACAATGGGCCACCGTACCAAGGACAGTCTCTTCAAGGCGCTCATGGACAAATACAGCTTCGAGCATGTCACCTTGTCCCCCAGATACCCCCAATCAAATGGCTTAATTCAGTGCAAGGGGCAAACGGTCAAGAAGACCATCAAGAAATGCGACAGGGAAGGAAAAGGTTTCCAGCTCACCATGCTCAACCTCCGAGCCACTCCTGTGAACTCCAAACTCCCATCCCCCACCGAAATGCTTTTAGTTTTATGCTGCCCCCTAGCCACTCTCCTGCCCTAACGGGCAGTGCTGCACACTGAGTATCAACAGTACAAGCTACAGCTAGACGAGAGGCGACAGACTATGAAAATTAATTATGACAAACCTGCCTCCAGTGACCTACCCCCACTCTACCCAGGACAGGACATTCGCATCTTGGACAAGGATACCAAGAGATGGGAGCCAGGACAGGTGGTGAACAATGCCCAGTTCCCAGGTCGTACAATGTCAGAACGTACATGGGCAGCACGCTCTGCCGGAATAGGATCAACCTGCATGAGCGCGTCAGGAGAGAGGAAAGTACTGGCACGTCCAAGGCACGAGATGCATCGACACAGCAGCAGGCCAGCGGACCAAAGGAGATACCGGTTCTGGACAAATCAAAGTTGGCAGGCGGCCAGAGCTCCCCCATTCCCAAGTGCCCCTGGACAATGAGATACTCGTGGCACAGAGCCCTCTCTCATGCAGTACCATGTGATCTGGCAGGGAAATGAGAAAGCTCCTGGGATACAGGGAAGAGTGACACAGACTGTTCACACACACACACACACACACACACACACACACACACACACACACACTGCAGTACCGAAACAAGGAAACTCTTTTATGTGCTGGTTCAGTAACATTTTCGTGTTCAAGAACAAAGTAATTTAATTTTGAGTTTGGTCGTTTCAATATTATTAAAATTGGATCCTCTGCTCAAAGTAGGGGGATATCATACATGGTACGAAACTGGTAGAAAAAACTGCCCCCACAATTATACAACAGCTTTGCCTGGACGACTAGAGAATAAACCAGCTAGATCTACATGCTATGAGTTGTGTCCATTCCATAATGAATACTGTACCCTGTCCTCATTTCATCAACCTTCCCACCAGCCCCCCTCCTCAATGAGCCCATCCCTCGCTGCAGCTAAGACGAGGTCTGTCCCAACAATAAAAGCATACCTGTGGTGCCTGATGTGTAAATGTAAGTCATGGTGGAATCCGCCGTCATTCCCTCTCGCACACTGCGGTCTGGGCAAACGGGCAGAGACTGAAAGCATCAGTGCATCAAAGTTGTGCATGCCAATGGGCACCTCCTGTCCCACAGCCACACCCTGCACATACACACCGGCAGGTGCCCCAGGTCTTGGTGCATGTCGCTGACAGCTTGCTGCAGGTCCTGTCCTGTGAGAACACAATACACCATCACAGAGAGGGTCAGTCACATGGTCAGTGAGGTGTCACTGTTCAGCACCCATTCACGTGCCACAAATGGATTCTCATTACCTGTGACGTCTGTCTGATTTAAAACTGAAGTCCTTGCAGCCTTATGCCAGAACATCAGAAGGTCTCTGACCAAAAGAAATGTCCCAGAGCTTGGTTTATCAGAAGTTGTGTTCCCCACTCAAGATCTGAATGAGTCTTATTGTGCATCCCCAGTTCTACTGTTGCTATCACTTGAGCAAACTCCAGTACCCTCACCCTCCCTCTCCAGCTATCAAGCGCATGCTAAAATACGTATATTCCATAGGCACATATTACCAGGTTCTGGACTGGGTAGGTTCACTTTCTTTTGGCCCACCTGAGTCCTTCCCTTTTTCTCCATGTGGCCTCTATGTCCAGCAAGGAAACTGAAGTTTGCTGTGCCTCTCTGTGAGGGCTAGGTCTCCATGTCAATTTGATATTTTCATAAAAAAAAAAAAACTGAATCGATTCAACACATCTGTCTAGAATAACTTAATGAGCATTTTGCTTAGCTAAAATAAAACTGAAGTAACAAAGAAGTGGTTTAGTAAGATAAATGTCATGGTATACTACTCAGAGCTTCGTTTAGTTAATATCATAGGTATACTACTCAGGGCTTTGTTTAGTTAATATCATAGGTATACTACTCAGGGCTTCGTTTAGTTAATATCATAGGTATACTACTCAGAGCTTCGTTTAGTTAATATCATAGGTATACTACTCAGAGCTTCATTTAGTTAATATCATAGGTATACTTCTCAGAGCTTCATTTAGTTAATATCAGAGGTGCGAGAAGATCTGCTGTATGAAGCAGGCAGTGTGCCCTGCGATCTGCAATAGGCTCAATTCAGAATTCAGATTAACACTCAACTTCAAACTGGAGCCTGAAGCTTCAGAACAAATAAAGATGCTGCATGCGGGTCAGGAGTTCAAATTTTGATGCTGCAGGATGGTGTAGTAAGAGACTTTGAAAAGTGGGCTACTGTTCCCATGATATGTCAGGTCTCTGGAGATGGGGCTTAGTTTCAGTTTTATAGCGAGGCAGTGCCAGTTTCTGAAACTTAGATGTCCAGAGATACCAAAGCCTCAATAGTATAAAGAATCGCATTTTGACATTTTAAAAGTAGCATTCCAAATCTAAAGTGCAGCACTTTCATGTGATATTACAAGTCTGACTCAACAGCACTTTCAGCCACTTTGCTTTGAACATAACATGATGGCAGGCTAGAAAGACAGAAACCTTACAAGTTATTATAAGGTTTAGTCTATAAAAATCAACAGGGCAGACAATGAAACTAATCCATAAGGAAGCAAAATTGTGATAACCTCAAGGGATTTTCATTTGCTTTTTTTCTTCCTCACCTTACTGAACTTCGTCATATTTTTGAAATAGATCTGCAGTCTAAAGATCTCTATATCTTGGTTCCGTTTATGGCTAAGTCCGTGAAATGTTTTTATTTGTTGATTTGTTTCTTTGTGCAGCATTTTGTCATGGAGCATAGCACTATCAATGCAATTGCTGCATGCTATGGCAAAAAATGGTGCACTTAGTAGCTCTGGACTTTTAAAAAATGCATCACAAGCGTGACGAATAAACTTGGATCTGTTGTGCAGTGGAACTCTGTCATTGGTTTGAGACTTTTGTAAGATCAAGCCCCACATTTGTAAATAACGAGAAGAAGCTTCAGTTCATCTAATACTATGACTGGGGTGTGGGCATCAGTCCCCATGTAGGGCAGGGTCCACTGTCATGAAGAACCTTGGAAAGGAAAGTAAGATTTTTCTAATTCTTTTTTTTTTTTTAATTTTTAAATTTTTTTATTTACTTTTTTTTTTTTCTTAGGATGGAATGTGATTGGTGAATAATAACAAAGCAGGGATAAATTCGTGGAGTCCTCCTGATCTCAATATGTGACTGATCTGTTGCCCTGTGCATCCCATCATGTGAACTCCATCGTTTGTTTGATACCTGTCCTTTCCTAATTCTCACTGTTTGTGCTTTAACTTTTGGTCTATGCATTTTTGCCCATCAGGTCCTTTCTTTTGGATATCAACCCCCATATCAACTTACATATTCTGTTTCCTTGCCCTCTCAAACTAAATCTGAAAAAAATGTCCTTTTCTCTTCTACCTGACAGACTAAACATGCTAAATGTCGTTCATGTTCTATATCGTTTGGCTGTGTGGTTTTCACTTGGGTACGATTGTGTTTTCATAAAGCTTTAGTTGCTGTTGTTTGACAGGAGGGTATGGATGGAGGAGGAGGTTGAAACGGGCAGGAAAAGAGCTTGTATACTTGGATACAGTGGCAGCATTAAATTATAGCACGCATGTTGTGTCTTGTTGGCTGTTCTTGCTCATTTGTTGTAAAGTTTTGTATGTGTAGCTGCTGACCGTAAACATTTATGGTTTCTATTTGATAAGATGTAAAGTACTTTTCAAATAATGATAGTAATAATTTATCATATACCACATTCAACCTGACATTAAATATATCCTGACATAAATACACAGACATTTGTATTCTAAATTTTAGCCCCGTCTCTGGTTGAAAACATTCAGCAAAATCATTCAGAAAACACATTCACACACACACACACACATAGACACACACACACACACATAGGCACACACACACACACACACACACACACACACACACACACACATACACACACACCAGGCAGAGAGACTTGGAGAATGGTATACCTGCACCAACAATGAGAAGCAGTGGGTCTGTGGCTAGGATGGAGTGAGACAAGTGCTTAAATCGCAGGTTACAGTTGATCAAGGCCACAGCAACACCCAGCTTCTGCAACCCTGGACACACCCACACCCACACAATGCATTCAGGAAGACAGAAACAGAAAGACATTGAGCCAGAGAGTCACAAGCACAAATAAAACTAGCTCCAACTGCCAATGGTAGAAATTTCACACAACAATAAATCCTAGCTTGTTTGATGTCAGGAACTGTGCGCAAGTTCCTCGTGGTTTCATGTGTGTTTATTTGTGAAAAGAGCACATTGATGAAAAAACATACTTTGCTTGTGCAGTTTTAAAGTGACAAAACAAACAAACGAAAAACAATGGCTAAACAAAACAAAAACAAAAAAAAACAACAAAAAAACAAAAAGGAATGATTTTAAAATCTTGAGCCCAGGTCCATTCAGCCATGGAAACCATGCAGCATGCATGCCATGCCTGTGGTAAGTAGATGACACAGAGTGAGTGGTTTATCTCCTGTGGGACGAGATGAGCTGTTGAATCAGAGAACACACTGGTCGATGGCATCATACAAAAACCATGATGCTGGCAAGGGTCCATGCCTCAAGTTTTCTTCTGAATGGCACAGAGGGTGTTTAAAGTCAATGTAAAGTAAAAGCCATGACTGGCCTATGCTAGGCTCAGCAAACTGCTAGGTGAGAAATGATGAAAAGAAATGAAAAGAGAGTAGAAAAATGATGAGGATTAACATTTTTTAGATAATGATACTTTATAAAAAAAATCATTAAAAAAAATTAATTGCTTTGTTTTTCTGTTCTTTTTAGGAACATTTTCCCCAGTTAGAATATGGGTGATCAATTTTTTTTGCTGAAAGGGGGACTGACACTGTTGTTTTTTTTTTTTGTCGTAAGTTGATCAGGTTACGGTGATTGAAAAGATTTTGTGGCTGACCGAGGCTGAAGATGGGAAAGAAAACTGTTATAGGACTTTGGAACTTGTTTAAAAAAAAAAAAAAAAACGTTCATTTTTGTGAGTCCCTATGGGCCTGTTATAAATGTCTTTAATTTCAAATATGCCTGTGTGTGTGTGTGTGTGTGTGTGTGTGTGTGTGTGTGTGTGTGTGTGTGTGTGTGTGTGTGTGTGTGTGTGTGTGTGTGTGTGTGTGTGTGTGTGTGTGTGTGTGTGTGTGTGTGAGAAACCAAAGTAGAATTTCATGTAAACATTGAGTTACTGACTAGATGGGGGAACTCATTTTGTTTTGTCTGATTGAATTTTGTCGACAACACATGAATGAAAGTCTGACATTTGAGCAAGAGAAACATGACTGAGATGGATTCATCACGCTAAGAAAATCAACTAAAGTCATATATACACACACATGAAATGAAATACTCACCCAACAATGTCCAAATAAAGGCAGGTTCATTGTGGATCATCATGGCCATAGTATCTCCACATTTTAATCCAAAGTGACGCATCACACTGGCCACTCTGTTGGCCTGCTGATCCATGAACTCGTAGGTGTACATACCATCCTCGTAGATCACCATCGTCTTCTGTGGATGTCTGTGTACATGCTCTTCAAAACAGTCGATCAAAAATGTGTCAGATGCTTTCTCTCGTTCTTTCTTAATTTTCATTCCAGCCTGTAAAGGAAAATACAAAACAAGATGCAAAACATAAAACATACTCCCAGTTTATCTTGAATATGCGTGAGATGTTCCATAAAGAGAAAAAACCATTTTAGGCCGTTATAGCCGTTAGTAATGGCTATTCTGGTAAACAAGGGCCATCATCTGTGACCCTTAATGAACATACTTCAAATTTTCAGAAAGATTGGCCAAGTACTATCTAAGATATTCCATAAAGAAGAAAAACCGTTATGGGCTGTTATAGGGATTAGTAATGGTTATAACAGTTACAATAACATTGGGCATCATCCATGGCCATAATGAACATACTACAAATTTTCAGAAAGATTGGCCAAGTACTTTCTGAGATATTCTATAAGAAGAAGAAAAACTGTTATGGGCCGTTATGGCCATTATTAACAGCTATAATGGAAAAATCACACATCGGGCATCAACCGTGACCCAAAATGAATAGGTCTACAAATTTTCAGACAGATTGACCGAGTACTTTCTGAAATATTCCATAAAGAAGGAAAACTGTTATGGGGCGTTATGACCGTTATAATGGCTATAACAGTAAAATAACACATCGGGCATGATCCGTGACCTATAAGAAGCATACTTACAATTTTCAGAAAGATTGGCCAGTACTTTCTGAGATATTCCATAAAAAGAAAAATTGTTATGGGCCGTTATAGCCATTAGTAACAGGTATAACGGTAAAATAACACATCGGGCATGATCCGTGACCCATAATGAACATGTCTACAAATTTTCAGAGAGATTGGCCAAGTACTTTCTGACATATTCCACAGAGAAGGAAAACTGTTATGGGCCGTTATGGCCGTTGATAATGGCTATAACAGTAAAATAACACATCGGGCGTGATCTGTGACCCATAAGGAGCATACCTACAAATTTTCAGAAAGACCGGCCAATACTTTCTGTAAAAAGAAACTCGTGGACAGCAGTGGCAGCAGAGAGTCCTCAGAAGAGAAGTCCCTTCAAGCAAGTGTTTCGGCCCTTATCTTCTGACACTCTAGGGGGGTTGGGCCACACCCGATTCATGACTCCGGATGTCCCTCTGCTGCCCCTTTTTTCCCCATCTTGGGACGAGCCATGGCTGGGATTCAAACCCATGCCCCTCTGGACATGCTCATTTTCTACTTAATGACTCGCGCACTAACCACTGAGCCACTGGGACACCTGATATTTGTAGGAAAGTTAAGCCTTATGAAGTTCATTTTTGTTCCTCCTTGACCAGATCCAGCTTGAACACCTCTCTGCTGCTTCTGCCATTGCTTACAGGGCTCTGCTTTTTTTCCCTCCCTGCAACTGAGAGCTGTTTCATGAGGCTGTATGCAGACGTTCCTACAAACCCCCTAGCTCCAATTTCTGCAGTGAGGACTTTGACCTGATAGCCTTCTCTCCTCAGGCTGTTTGCCAGATCAGCATACTTTTCAGTCTTGTAGATTTGAGCTGCCTCCATTCTGTTCTCATATGGCACCATGAGCTCAATCGTGATCAGCTGCTTGGTTGACTGAGAGTGGACTACTATGTCTGGTCTTATGCCACTCTTGCTGATGATCTCTGGGTGACTCTTCCATTCTGGGAGGTCTGCAGTGCACTCCCAGTCATCTGCCCTGTCCAGCAGACTCTGCCTGCATGTTCCGAGTGGCACTGTTGTTCTTGGCCATGATTCGCTGCCTCCTGCCGTGAAGAATGTTGTGGGTGCTTTTGGAGTCTGATTTTCCCTTTTGTGGTGTTGGTACTAGCCCAGACTACTTGTACAATCTCTTTGAGCACTTGGTTGTGCCTCCATGTGTACCTTCCTTGAGCCAGGGCTACTTTACATGAGCTTAGGACATGCTCCACTGTTTGTTTTTCATGGCAGAGGGGGCATGAAGGATCGTCTGTTTTTTCCCCACTTCACCAGGTTTGCATTTGAGGGCAGAAGGTCATATGCAGATCTGAGAATGAGGCTGATCCTGAGAGGGGCCATGTGCCAAATGTCATTCCAAGTGAGACTTCTTTGGAGTGCATTCTCCCACGTTGTCCATTGCCCTTGCTGGCTCTGCTGGACTGCTTTCTGGAGTCTTTTTTTGGTCTTCTTCTTTTCTCATCTCCTGAATCATCATGTCTCTTTTGGCTTTTCCTTTGGCCTTTGACCACCATTCAGTTTTGGTCACCCCCAGTCCTTGTCTGTTGGTCTGTGTGTGTCCTGTTATTTCTCTGATCTTGAGACTTTCTTTTGCAGAATCCATTGCCTCCTGAACTTTCCATTTACTGCCTGTCTTCAGCTGGGGCTTGATTGCATCTACCACCTTGTCTCCTGAGTCCTCCAGCATGCTTTGAAGTCTGATCTTTCCTGCTTTGTATTCCTCCAGGATCGATTTCAGTGGTAGTTTCAGCTTTGCTTGGCAACAGTACAGCACTACATCAGTCAGACAGGGTGGGACACCAAGCCATTTGCTTGTGAACTTGTTGATTTTGGATTCCATTGCCTCCACTATGCTGGTGCAGATGTCGTACATCATCAGAGGCCATAGGAGCTTTGGTATCAGCATGAACTGCAGACACCAGACCTTGTATTTGCCATGGAGCCCCACACTGGTCAATGGTCTCCAAGCCTTCTTCCAACATCTGTTTTGTTTCTTTTGCTCTTTGTGTGTCTTTCAGCGTATCATCATACCATCTTCCAAGACTCTTGACTGGCTCTTCTGTAACTGTTGGAATGGCCTGGTTGGCAACACTGAAGACCACAGATTCGGCCCACTTTTCCTTTCCTCAGTGAGAGACTCCATGATTTCTTTGGCTTGAACTTCATTCTGGATGAGGCAACTATGTCATCCAGCCTCTCCAGCACATGACATGTCTCGTCTTCTCTGGATGAAATCACTGTAGTGTCATCCATGAAGGCCTTGAGAGGGGGCATCTTGTATCCATCGCCAAGGTCTGTTTGTCTTGCGTTGCTTGTTGCTGCTTTCAAGATGACTTCCTTTGCCAACATGGACAGTATTGGGGAAATTGCACAGCCCATTGCAATGCCCACTTCTGAGATATTCATCCATAAAAAAGAAAAACCGTTATGGGCCATTATAGCTGTTAGTAACAGGTATAATGGTAAAATAACACATTGGGCATGATCCAACCCATAATGAAGATGCCTACAAATTTTCAGAGAGATCGGCCAAGCACTTTCTGACATATTCCATAAATAAGGTAAACCATTATGGGCCGTTATGGTCATTAGTAACGGCCATAACAGTAATATAAAACATAGGGCATCCTCTGTGACCTATAATGAACATACCTACAAGTTTTCAGAAATATAGGCCCAGCAGCTTTGTCTGGAGAGAGTGGAACACAGTTTGACCACGGACGGACGGACGGGACACACACACACACACACACACACACACACACACACACACACACACACACACACACACAGAGTACTCCCTGTTCTATAACAATTGTGAGTAAAAAAAAAGATAACTCAGGTGTGTCCTGGGTCCAATACCATGCAAATAATTATTGCTGTCACAAGTGTTAGTAGAGGCCTTTGCAGGTAATGTCATCAGCTGTGCAATGTCTTCATTGCTGGACTGCCTCTCAACAATCTGACTTACATTGTTCTCAGCAGTTTGCATACATGGGTGAGGATATGAAGACACAGAACAGAGCTGTGCTACAGTGATGCAAAAGTACATGCAAAAAAAAAAAAATATATATATATAGTGAAAAAAAAGCAGGTGAGATCAGTGTCAGTTTTTTTTTTTTTTTTAAATGTCTTCAGGCCAAGTCTTGCTATCATTTCAGTTTAAAGAAAGAAAGAAAGAAATGGGTAATTCTAGCAATACATCTTTTTCAGAATGTTTCTAATAATCCTTAATGCTCCATTTACTGATGCTCATAAAATTGAACAGCCAGGACCATCAGAATGTTTCTTCAACAGCCCCACCGTTCAACTACCAACCGTTCAAATAGCAATCACCTTTTCTTTTTTTTTTTTTTTTTTTTGCACTTGCATGTACAACTTTAGAGACAAAAAACAGCATACCTTCATCAGCTGGAGGTCATACTTGATCCAAGGGGAACTGTGTCTGCCATGCCAGAACCCCTGCCCCGATGACCCCTCCTACTCCCATCAACGTCTTCTCCAGTTTGGATGGAGGCATCACTGTGTCGTGTATATCACACTCTTTTTCCCTGACAAACTGAAACAAACAATGTAAATTAGATGCTCATCGACTTCTTTTTTTTTTTTCATCCTTAACATGCTTGGTACTACCGGGTTTCTGCTTTGATTTTCACCACCGATGGCATTTTCGTTTTGAATGTCTAAAAAGAACAACAATAACAAAAAAAGTGATAAAAGGTCACAAAATGAGGTGAGCAGTAACAAAATGACTTAGCTGAAGAGAAAAAATTAAGTTTCAAACCACTATCTTTTTAAATTGAATGTTAAATGCCATTTCTTAAGCTCAGTGGATGAAATTCATTCAACACACCAGGTGTTTTTGGTAGTGGCGATGGGAAAACTCCCCCAAATTTGATAATGTGCTCTGCCTTGTTTCAGTTGCTTTTTCCATTTTTGCTTTAGGCCTATTACATCCATTTCTCTTCATTTCACTCTTTCCATGTTTATAGCTGAGGAAAGCAAAATGATGAACCAATCAGCTTTTTGCTTCTAATGAAATAGATGTAATTGTAAGGCCTTTGTTGATTGGCTGACTGATGAATATGTATCATCACAGAACCCATCACAGAACTAGGTGTATTCTGGCTTATTCACAATCTTCTGTTTCAGTTCTTCAACTGTACTAATTCCACTTACATGACATCCAGTCGATGACTTCCAGTTAAGCAAGTTCAGTTAAATGATATCCATTTTAGCAACACTACTGAATCAACACAGCACTACAGTGACGAACCACTACAGTGACATCCCTACAGCAACAAAATGATGTGAATGTCTGTGTACAGTTATGATGCATGCGTGTATTTGTGTGTGTGTGTGTGTGTGTGTGTGTGTGTGTGTGTGTGTGTGTGTGTGCATTCTTGCTGTAAAGATACGAATAATGTGTGACTGCACAGAATGTCACTGTAAAAAAGAGGGTTAGGATTGGAGAGTTATGATTTCCTTTAACACTTCATGTTGATTTTTATTTTAGGAGTGAATGGTCAGTGCCTCATACCATGCTTCTCACCAGTCCACCTTATGCACAATCTTCTATTCAGTCACCTATCCCACTCCACACATCACACATACACACACACATCAACTCTCAAACCTCTTGTTACCTGCTCTCCTTCCAAACTTCTACAAACATGCATGCGTGTGCACGCACACATACACACACACACACATATGTACATACAGACACACACACTCTGGAACTAAGTGAGTATGGGATCTATATCATCTGTTCATAGCAAAAACCCATTTGTTGCTATACGGGTTTCTCACTGTAGCGGTATTGTCACTGTGGTGGTATGTTGCTGTAGTCGAACATTGCTTAAAGTGGTTATTGCTTAAATGGAAGTTGCTCTATTAGTTGTCACTTGAATGAACCCTCACCATTTGTAATAACACTTTAGTCCTTATAACAAAATCTGGATAAATTCTCACCTTTGCCGCTTCTTTTTCTTTTATGCACTTTTACTCTCTTGCTTTTTTCATGCATGCGATTTTCAATTTCAAACATAATTTACCTTCATTCTGCAAGTGTGTGTGTGTGTGTGTGTGTGTGTGTGTGTGTGTGTGTGTGTGTGTGTGTGTGTGTGTGTGTGTATGTGTGTGAAAAAAATACATGCACTGGAATAATCTCTCCAAGGAGAACAATGTGTGCCATGAGTATACGATTCATCATTAGAGGATGAGTTTTCACTTCTTTGTGTAGAAGTCATGGCAGCATTTGTTCACCCATGATCAAATTTTGTACCCAGATTGATGAGCTAAGTGACTGACTTTTCGTCCTTTCGGCCTTCCTTGCGCTGAACTCAGAAGCAATCTGAAGCGATCAAAGCTAAGTGCATTTTCGTTATTTTGTCCGTCTTTGTTTCACCTGAGGAAGACCTAAGAGGTCGAAACGCGTTGTGTGTTGTCTTGTGACTCGTTTGTCCACGTTTCTCTGGGCGGTTCGCTGACATTTATTTAAGATTTGTTTAGATTTCCGCCTGCAGTCGTTTCACTTTGCAACTAGCGTTTTTTTTTGCCAAACACTTCAATGGCCCCCGTCACCAGTTGACCGACCTCCGCTGCAAGTCATCACACTTATGAAAAATCTTGACATTAATAAGTGAAGAGAGAGGGAGAGGTTCTGGAGATACAAGCTCAAGACAAACTATCCACAAGGGTTCAATGTGTGGGCCTGATTGAACAGAGAAACCAAGGATGATGGAGTTGTGCACGTGAGAGAGAGAGAGAGAGAGAGAGAGAGAGAGAGACAGACAGACAGACAGACAGACAGAGACAGAGATGACGTTACAGATAATGTCACCAATGGACGTCATTTTTTTTTCTATTGCGTCACTTGTTGTCATGCAGCCTGAAGAAGAGCAGTGGCTTGAAAGCTTGCGCTGAAAAAAGATGATGTTGTTGTGTGTGTGTGTGTGTGTGTGTGTGTGTGTGTGTGTGTTTTATTGAATTTAACTACATCTAAACTTCAACAATTGAACTCATATCAACAGCATCAAAACAACTATCAGGTAAGTGAAATGTAGCTTCTGCACAGATCAAGTTCTTAAAGCGTTTTCACTTTTCATCCTGACTTTGTGTACAATGTCTTCTGACCATTCAGTTCCAGGGGCCGGTTGTCAGGCTTCTCCTCTGGTTGATGGAGTTGTGGGGAACTCTTTCTTCAGCAAGCTCTTCATTGCTTGTTTCAACGCGAGTCTCCAGGTTTTGCTTTGGAAGTATTGCAGTCGCTCTCGGCGTTGCAGGCTGCATTACTTTCTTGTTCCAACTTCTTCGACGTAGTTGAGCGTGGTTTCTGTGCCAAGGACCTTGTTCAGTCTGAACAACAACAGACCAAGGTGTAGCATTTTTGACCACCACCACTTCTTTGGTTGTTGGAGTCTTCACCCACAAAGGTTGTCCATTTGAAAGTTGTGGGGCTTCTTTTGCTCTATGCCGCAGATCATGGTAGCTGCTGGTTCCTGAAGTGTTCATCCTTCCTCTTGAATTTTTGAAACTCTGGTTTGAAGGGAATGTGTTGACTGGGCATTGTAGGCACACAGTTTCTGAGTTTTCAGCTCATCATCAGTTCTGCTGGACTGTAACCATTTTGAAGTGGAGTTGTACGGTAGTTGAGAGAGGGCAATGTATGGGTCGGTAGACTTTCTCAGGAGATTTTTCACAGTTTGAACAGCCCTTTCTGCTTCACCGTTTCCTTGTGGATGATACGGACTACTGGTCAGATGAGTAAAGGTGTAGTCCTGTGAGAATTTCAGAAATTCTCGTGAGTTGAACTGTGGACCATTGTCGGATAAAACTATTTCTAGAATTCTGAATCTTGCAAAGATGGCTTTGCAGTGTTCAATGACAGCTACTGATGTAGTCTGCTTCAGGTGCACAGACTCTATCCACCAAGAGTAGTAGTCAACTGCTATGAGATATGTGTGTCCAGTCAGTTTGAACAAGTCCATAGCTGTCTTCTGCCATGGGTAGTCCGGGGTCTTGGTTGGCTGTAGAAGTTCTGGTGGAAGTTTTCTTTCTTTCTCACATGTTGCACAGGTACCAACGACTTCTTCGATTTTCTTTGAGAATCCTGGCCACTGCACACAACTTCGAACTAATGCCCTGCATTTCACCACCCCTTGATATCCTTGGTGAAGTCTCTGAAGCATTTCTTCTTGCAGCTCAGCTGGTATCACCAGACCACTCTGGAAAAGCAACAGACCTTGCTGAACTGTCAAATCTTGACGTACAAACCAGTATTGTCGCAGATTGACGTCCTTTTTCGCTGTTTCAGGCCAGTGATCTAAATTGCAAAAATTAATGACTTGACTGCAGATTTTGTCGGAGCATTGCTTCTCTTTCTAACCTCTTCTAGCCTTGCATCTCTTGCAGGAATGCTGTCGATGAGAGCACCAACAAAGGCGTTTGTCTCGTCTTCCATTACGGTTTCCTGTTCATCTGGTTCAGATCCAGGAGCCCTTGACAGCGTGTCTGCCATCATCAGGTTTTTTTTCCTGTGGTGTATGTAACGCTGTACGAAAACTGCATCAGGTGCATGCGGAATCTCTGTATCCTTGGGGTCAGTTCATCAATTATCTTGGGTTTTTTTGTGCATTTTCTTGAAAAATGTTGTTGCTGACTTTTTCCACTCTTGTTTGGTGAAAATGTTGAGTTCATGTTGCTTCCTTTTTTCTTTTTGAACATGCGTCGCACTCGAGACAAGTCTCCTTCACTTGACATTGACTGTAGCTGTTGTTTGGAACTTTCATATGCCCTTCCAATTGACACGCAATTATCTAATGTCAGTTGTTTGTCTTCTAAGAGTTTTTGTCTCAGACCTTCTTCTCTTACTCCTACAACCACACTTGATCCCTGATAAGTCTTTCTTCTAGTTTATCAGACTTGCACACTTTTGCCAGCTTGCTGAGTGCTGCAATGTATGCTTCGATTGATTCTGACGCCTCCTGCTTTCTGAGATGAAATTTATACAATTCAAAAGCTTCATGTATATCTGCTACAAAGAAATCTTGCAATTTTTCCATGACAATTTCGAGATCGTTTTTGTCAGCTTCAACATCAAACTTGAAGTTGTCAAATATTTCACCAGCATCAGGTCTAAAAACAGCAAGAAAAACAGATACCTGGTACTTTTGGTCTTCTTCTCTATTAAATCTGCTTGCAATGGCATAATTCTTGGATTGTCTTCTAAAACGCATCCAGTTTTATGACAGATTTCCTTCCAGGCACATTTTTTTTCTGGTGCTGGAACGCTTGCCGTAAACTGTCTCTGTTGCCCCTTTGGCTCGTTTCATGACGTCGATTCCATCATTTTCTTCTTTTCAGGATTCTTCTTTTCTTCAGTTGCTTCTCAGCATTTTCTTTGTATCAGCATCCCTTTTGAGTTTTGACACCATGTAATGACCGTAAGCGTAGAGAGAAGACTCGAGAGGTTCCCAGTTCATGATGGTTGTTTTACTTGATCCATTAGTAACCAAGCAACTCGGCGCATGCATCAGTAAGGGGCATAACTCTACACTATCGATAAACAAAACAGATTTTTCCTTCTTTGTTGTTAAATCACGGGGGAGTGTGTTCCCCTTAGTTAATTTAATGATGGTCCGGAATTTCAAGTAAGTTTATTTTCTTTAGTTCGTTTTGTGAGTTGTAACAATAACATTTTTTCTTGTAAAAGCTTAAGTTCATCATTTTGTCATTTAATTTAAGTTAATGACGTCATATCCTGGAAACGTACTGCATCATTGTTCAGATCTAATCTGGGATCATTGTGGTAAGATACGCTCCAACGAAAACAGTTGTCTACACAGTTGTTTAGTGATAACTAACATTGTGTGTGTGACCATAGAGATCCTTAAACGAAACTCAATACTATAAAAGAGGCCCTCATGGCCCTGTGGGGGGGCTGGTGGATTAGACCTGGTCGAACAGACCTGGTGGATTAGATCTGGTGGATTAGGATTCAAATTTGATGCGATCAGTTATTTATGCTGATGCTAAATTCGGAAAACTCGTTATTGAGCATGATCTCATCCCCTAGAGATCCTCGCAGTTGACTTCGCATGACTGGATCCAGCCAGCAATGGCAGAGAGAACATCCTGGTGATGACATGTTTTTACAAAGTTCACCCAAGCCGTGCCAACGCGGAACCAAGAGGTAGTGACGGTTGTTAATGTCTTAGTGAAAGACTGGTTCCAGAAATATGGCATCCAGAGAGAGATCCACAGCGACCAGGGAAGGGACTTCGAAGCGCACATCATCCAGGAGCTGTGTACACCTACGGCATCAAGAAGACCCACACTACACCTTATCATCTGCAAGGCAATGATCAATCGCTTCATGCACGACCTGTTGTGCATGCTGCCACCAGGAGAGAAGCTGAGATGGCCAGTTCACCTGCCAGAACTGGTCCAGGCATACAACAATACGCCCCACACTTCGACAGGCTTCTCCCCCCCTTCTTTGCTCTCTTGGACAACAGCCACGACTACCCATCGACGTCCTGCTGGGACAGTCACCCAACATGCCACCAACCAGCAACGTCAACTGGGTACGCAAACACCACCTTCATCTGCAAGCAGCCCACCAGAAGGCGTGCGACAATTTCAGACGGGCTGCTGAGAGAGAGAGACACCACAGCTGCCAGCAAGTCTGGCGATCATGGCCTGCAAGTAGGCGACTTAGTGTATTTGAGAAACCGAATCTGTGGCTGAAACAAAATCAAGGACTTCTGGGCCCCCAACCTCCACAGAGTAACAGCCCATCCCTACGAAGACCTCCACGTCTACCCTGTCCAGCCCTGACTGGAGGTCCTAAGCGGGTCATCAACTGGAAAGACTTGCTCCGGATGGACTCACCCCAGGAAATCCTGGAGGATTTCCAGCAGAAGATGGAGCCACCTCCACTTAGGCACTTGGCTCTGACACTGGCTCCAGCACTGATCTGACAGCAGTGACGAAGAGCTCCCCTACCCAGCTTCCAGGCCGAGGACCCTGTCGAGAGCACTTACTCCTCCAATGCCCGCCCCAAAAAGATCGGCAACACTAGCAGCAAAACCACGTACGTGCTATGCCAGAGACAGGTTCTTCTGAGATTGACAGTAAAGTGAACATGTGCACACATGACTATTGCAGTGAAGAGCACACAGAAAGTCAAAAGACATCTTGGTGAACATGTTCCAATCTGTAGGATCTTCTTTTCAATTAAAAAAAAAAATTAGGAACTAGAAGTTAGTTTAAAACCCTATGATTTAAAATTTTTTTTTTTTAGAAACTAGGAAGTAGTTTGACTAACGTGACATTTGACTAGCTTTAAAATTGTAGGATTTCTAGAAATTGTTTGTAAGGACAAAGGTTATTTCCGGTGGGAAAAGAAGAACAGGATTAAATTCTCTGCAATCTTAGTAGTAAAGCCTAAGATTATCATTTTAGGGATTTTGTTCAAAATAATACCCCTTATAGGAAGTAAAGAAATTCTTTTCCTTCTTCACCCCAGTCATAAAGTTTCAGATTATCCTTTTATGGATTTCGTTCAAAATAACGCCCCCTTTTAGCAAGTTAAGATGTGACATAGTAATCTTATTCCAAAATGAACAGATTTTTAGCTGTCGCTACCAGGCGCAGAGACCTGGAAGCAGACATCAGGAACATGGGGATGACACGGAACCAGCAGGAGAAAAGAGCCCAGGGCAGAGATGCCTGGAGGTCCTTGGTTGGCGGCCTGCATCCCAGGAGGGGTAATAGGTGATATGACGATGATCTTTCTCTTTCAGGAGTCTAAGGCATGGCATAGTGACATTGTTTTCAAACTAAACAGGTCTATAGTTATCACTTTTTTTCTCATCTTGTCTTGATTTCTGTGTCAAGGAAAAAAGAAAATATTTTGTGGATTAAATGTTAAATTGAGATGTTTTTCATGAGATGAGTTTTTTTTCTTGATAAAAAACAAAAATCTTGAAGTAGCAAAGAGATTGGAGACCATATGAAAGAAAATTTCTTCGGTACCAGTGAGGACGCTGGTAATATTAGAGTAGGGGGGGAATTAGTGGTGCGGCACTACATGTGCTGGAAAATGTGTTAGGACAAAATGGTGTGTTGCGTGCTGTGCTTTATTAAATCATAGATCTGTTTGCATATATAAATTCATCATCTTGCATTTTAGAGTTACATTACATAAAATATATACAACCGGGAGTACTTTAGAATGGGAATGAAGAAATGCTTTGCATGTGTGTGTGTGTGTGTGTGTGTGTGTGTGTGTGTGTGTGTGTGTGTGTGTGTGTGTGTGTGTGTGTGTGTGCGTCCGTCCATGGTCAAAATGTGTTCCACTCGCTCCAGACAAAACTACTGGGCTGATCTTTCTGAAAATTTGTAGGTATGTTCATTATAAGTCATGGATGATGCCCAATGTTTTAGTTTACCATTATACCGTTACTAACGGCTGTAACGGCCTGTAACGGTTTTTCTTCTTTCTTCTTCGTGGAATATCTCAGAAAGCACTTGGCTGATCTTTGTGAAAATTAGCAGGTATATCTCTTATGGGGTCACAGATAATGCCCAATGTTTTAGTTTACCGTTATAGCCATTATTAATGGCTGTAACGTTTTTTTCTTCTTTATGGAATATCTCAGAAACTACTTGGCCGATCTTTGTGAAAATTACCAGGTGTGTTCACTATGGGTTACAGATGATGCACGATGTTTTAGTTTACCATTATAGCCGTTACTAATGGCAATAACAGCCCATAATGGTTTTTTCTTCTTTATGGAATATCTCAGAAAACACTTTGTCGATCTTTCTGAAAATTTGTAGGTATTTTCATTATGGGTCAAGGATGATACCCGATGTTTTAGTTTACCGTTATAGCCATTACTAACGGCTATAACTGCCCATAACACTTTTTCTTCTTTATGGAATATCTCAGAAAGTACTTGGCCGATCTTTCTGAAAATTTGTAGGTATATTCATTATGGGTCACAGATGATGCCCAATGTTTTAGTTTACCGTTATATCTGTTACTAATGGCTGTAACCGCCCATAACGGTTTTCTTTTTTATTGAATGTCTCAGAAAGTACTTGGCCGATCTTTCTGAAAATTTGTAGGTATGTTCATTATGGGTCACAGATATGCCCGAGGTTTTAGTTTACCGTTATAACCGTTACTAACCGCTGTAATGGTTTTTCTTTTTTATGGAATATCACAGAAAGTACGTGGTCCGTCTTTCTGCAAATTTTTATTTTTATTTTTTGCTGTCCCAATCTCTGCGCCACCTCAGAGGCAGTGCACCCACATCGCTCATTCCGACACCCCGTCCACAGCCACGGCCTGATCGACCCTGCCGCAGCCCCGCACCGGCAATCCACATGGAGCAGCCACCGTCAAGTCGTCAAGAGGCAACCCACCGGAGCAGACACTGCACTGCTACCGAGTCACTTCGGTGGTGTTCAGTGGCGCCTGTTCTGATCTAACATATGCAGAACACCACCTTCTAAGCCCCCTACTGATGACAATAACTGCTTAGTTGTGGAGCCAGCGTGAGCAAGCTCTCCCTCCGGAGGGCTCCACCACGTCCGTCCAACGACAGCCCCCATGGACCCGCCGATACCGGTGACCCGACGGAACCAAACTAAGGCCACAGACGTGGAGAGGACATCGAAATTGAGGTCACCATAAGAGCAGGGGTCACCATAAGAGCAGGCCATGAAGGGCCACAGAACTTGAGACATTTTTTTTTTTATGCTGATCGATGAGAATGAGGATGATGATGATTAAGATGATGCAACGGATTTCCATTTCGGTCTGAGACTACATGACAGGGCTGTACTCTACGCTTCCTTTCATAATATATCCTGGCGTCAACCAGGCCCGAGAGATACAGGCACCTGCAGTGTTGGTCAGGAAATTTGAGCAACACTCTCAGAAACGCACCCATTAAGCAGATGAAACTCCACTGTGTGGTCCCAGTCTTCCCAACTGAGTCCGCAGCAAACTCAACTCTGGGTAGGAGCCGGTCGGGGCAGAAAAACCCCACATGACTCTAATGGGATTTGAACCCACGACCTCCCAGCCAGGAGTCCGCGACGCTAACCACTTCGCCACAGCGGCTGGTGTCTTTCTGCAAATTTATACGTATGTTCATTGTGGTCACGGATCATGCCCGATGTTTTAGTTTACCATTATAGCCATTACTAATGGCTATAAGTCACGGCCCCTAACATTTTTTTTTTTCTTCTTCATGGAATATCTCAGAAAGTACGTGGCCGATCTTTTTGAAAATTTGTAGGTATGTTCATTATGGGCCAAGAATGATGCCCGATGTTTAAGTTTGCCGTTATAGCCGTTACTAATGGCCCCTAATGTTTTCTTCTTTATGGAAAATCTCAGAAAGTTTTTTGGCCGATTTTTTTCTGAAAATTTGTAAGTATGTTCATTATAGGTCACAGATGATGGCCGATGTTTACCAGAATAGCCATTACTAACAGTTACACCAGCCCAACATGTTTTTTCCTCTTTATGGAATACCTCACGCATATTCAGGATAAACTGGGAGTACGTTTTTATGCTCTGAATCTTTTTTTTTTTTTTTCCGTAGATCTCTGTAAGTTTGTGTTGCATCATAGATTTGTCTTGTTGTAGACATTTTGCATCGTGGAAATTGTAATTAATTCCTAACGATAAAAAAAATAAGACTTTTCCTTCTTTGTTGTTAAGTCATGGGAGTTGTTCCCCTTCGTTAGTGAAGAGTTATGTTTTCACTTTTCTTAGATTTAATGATCATCCGGAATTTCAAAGCAATTTCATTTTCTTTAGTTTAGTTATTTTGGGAGATGTAACAATAATTTTTTGTTGTAAAGTTTAAGTTTCTCATTTTGTCATTTAAGTTAATGGCGTCATATCCTGGAAACGTACTGCTCATTGTTCAGATCTAATCAGGGATCATTGTGGTAAGAAGTGCTCCAACAAAAACGGTTGTCTACACGGTTGTTTAGTGATAACTGACATTGTGTGTGTGACCATGAAGATCCGTAAATAAACCCAAGACTATAAAAGAGGCCTTCATGGTCCGTGTGAGGGGCTGGTGGATTAGACGTGGTGGATTAGACTGGTGGATTAGATCTGGTGGATTAGGATCCCGAATTAACACGATCAGTTGTTCATGCTGATGTTAAAGTCGGAAAATTTGTTATTGAGCATGACTTTGTGCTACAACTGATGATTATCCCTCTCCTTTGAGACTTCAGGAGAGAGAGGTAGGTATGAGAGAGACCAACCCTTGAATAAACGTCGACCGTCACCTCCTGCCTCCCCGATTGTCTTTTGCCTGACTGCCTCACCATTTCCTTTCCCTAGCCTTATCACTCCACAGCACTTCTGCACGACCACTCAGCATTCACCACACCTGTAAAGGTTGGGGTTCCCCGCTGCCCTGCAAAATTGATGTAAAGTAAAGATAGCCGCCTGGTATTTCTTACCAAGCCACAAAAATTGTCACTTACTGTTATCGTGTGCCATCGTGTACCGGTGGAAATGGAGGACATGTATTAAACATCGTATGCATCCTGTGGAAGAAACTGGAGGAATAAATGAGATAAATGAAAATGAGTGACTGATATTTGAATGGTACGGGAAACGACTGAATGAGCGCCAGTAGGCTGCTCTTTGGCCGGCTCTACCTGAGTAGGCAGCCTGTTGAGTGAGTGAGTGAGTGAGGTAGTGTGTTTACTGTAAAGCGCTTAGAGCTTGGTCTGTGACCGAGGATAGGCGCTATGTAAATACTCAATATAATAATAATAAAGGTGGCACCCACCAGGCCAGATTTAACCTGGGGGTGTACCAACTGCGAGAACTATCTACAACACCCAAATGGTTTACAACATCTTCACTGACTCCAATAAGCCTTTAACTGGGTCTGTCAGAAGGCGCTATGGACAAAAATGAACAAAACATCCAGCAAAAACTGATCGTTCCCGTGACCATCCAATTCCTATGCGATCACTGGCTGATCGAGCAAACTGCACGTCTGCAGTGCTCATACGACTGGTCACGGCAAATAATCTTACCCCGTACACAAACAAAATCTTGAACTATACGAAAACCATGGCCATGTCACTATCACACTCAAATTCAGACTTACTGTTTTCGCAGCGTGTCGAGTTGGTGTGTTTCTCAGCTGACTGTGTTAGTATTGTAACTTTCGATATGAACCAACTTGCGAACTTTGAACCCCTCACTCACCTGTTCGAACAACATTCACTTCAGCTGGGAGCTCGCATTATCCTTATGATGATCTGGACCATAGGTTCAACGTTTCTGTATTTTCACGATGGCATCATTATCACATCACTCAAAAATTGAGTGAATATGTGTTTTGTACGATTTAACCACTCTCCATCAACTTTCGTTCTTAAACGGGTTTTCTTTTAATCAGAACTCTCCGCACATTGTTTGCACTGGAGCGTCTTTTTACCGCATACAAAAGTAAACACACAAAAAACAACAAGTCATTTTAAACTACAGCATAGGTGAAATGACAAAAAAAAAAAAAAAAAAAAAAAAAAAAAAAAGGATTAAGGCTCAAAATATGTTGTTTCTTTGTTCATGAAAGATTTAAACGGCTCTGGCTGTCAACCAGTCTGTTTTTTCTCTGTTGTTGACCACGAACCAGCGTTCTGAAAGACTGTACTGTCATACTTCAACGCTCATCCCCAGTATTGATTTCCAACTAAACTAACATCTTGGTCCCCTCCCCCCTCCCTGTTTTTTGGCTTGAGAAACAGCAATATCCCAAAATTAATGAATAATGAAAGCTTCGAATAATGATCATCATCACATCTGTCTCTGTTGGTTTGATTATAAACTTCAAGAACAACAAAGTGAACAAGTAGGTAAAAAAAATTAGAAACCGAATTACTCATTAAGTAACAGGCTGATAGGCCTATATACATCATTGGAAAGACTTATGCATCATGGAATTATAATTTTGATTCAACAACATGTATTTTATCTTGCATACAAATTTGTGCTGCTAGAGTCATAGGTATGCGTGTTCGAATCTTTCCTTGAATCTAAACCAAACGCTGAAAGTTTCCTAAAAAAAAAAAAAAAAATCACCATCATGTTGTCTCATATGGACTTCAGTAGACTTGTGGGCATAAAAAGCAAATGTTAATATTAGTTTCCCCCACCACCTGTGTGTGTGTGTGTGTGTGTGTGTGTGTGTGTGTATGCGCGCATGCATGCCTGCCTGCATGCGTGCATATGTGCATGTTTGTGTGTGCGTGCATGCTTGTGCTCGCACATGTGTGTGTATTGTATATTTTCAATTTCAAAACTAGATCAGTAGCTGGTGTTGGCATCTGCACACGTAAGGGAGGTAGGCCTACTGTTGTAGACTATGTGACTGGTTCAAGAATTTTTTTTATATATAAATAATGCAAGAAATTTAAGGTTGATGCTTTTGATGCATCGTGCAATGTCCATAATCCTGTTCGTTAAGTTCACTGAAGAAAAGCGTTTTCGTTAAGCAATGTGTTAAGCATTATACACCACTCTGATGGGCACTGAAAGGATTAAAATGTGTGATAGTGAAAAATCTGATATGAACCAAGAATGTTTGGTTTGACTCCTGGCTGGGAGGTCGTGGGTTCGAATCCCATCAGAGTCATGTGGTTTTTTCTGCCCCGACCGGCTCCTACCCAGAGTTGAGTTTGCTACGGCTCAGTTGGGAAGACTGGGACCACACAGTCGAGTTTCATCCACTTAATGGATGCGTTTCTGAGAGTTTTGCTCAAATTTCCTGACCAACACTGCAGGTGCCTGTATCTCTCGGGCCTGGTTGACGCCGGGATATATTATGAAAGGAAGCGTAGAGTACAGCCCTGTCATGTAGTCTCAGACCGAAATGGAAATCCGTAGCATCATCTTAATCATCCTCATTGATCAGCATCAGCAAAAAAAAAATGTCTCAAGTTCTGTGGCCCTTCATGCCCTGCTCTCATGGTGACCTCAGTTTCGATGTCTTCTCCGCGTCTGTGGCCTTGGTTTGGTTCCGTCAGGGGGTCACCAGTATCAGCGGGTCCATGGGGGCTGTCGTCGGACAGACGTGGTGGCGCCCTCTGGGGGGAGAGCTTACTCACTCACGCCGGCTCCACGACTAAGCAATTATTGTCGTCAGTATGGGGGCTTAGTAGGTGGTGTCCTGCGTATGTTAGATCAGAACAGGCGCCACTGAACACCACCGAAGTGACTCGGCAGCAGTGCAGTGTGTCTCCTCCGGTGGGTTGCCTCTTGACGACTTGACATTGACTGCACCCTGTGGATTGCCGGTGCCGAGGCTGCGGCGGGGCCAACCGGGCTGTAGCTGTGGACAGGGTGTCGGAATGAGCGGCGTGGGTGCACTGCCTCTGAGGTGGTGCAGAGGTTGGGACAGCAAAATAAAAAAAAGAAAAAAAAAGAAAAAAAAAAAGAATGTTTAGTAATTACAACATACAACTTGATTACTTTGATTAGTCAAAATGTTATCTGTTAGTGACATAAATAAGAAATTTTCATCAATTTAGCTGACATAGCAAGAGGAACATTTGGAATTACTCTTAAGGTTCCTTGGGACTTGTAAGGAAACAGCAAACTGACTAATTTAAAGCAAAATGTAACATAAATTTTTGCGCATTTGTCATAGTCGTGATTGTAAAATTGGAGACAAGTTTCATTTTATAATGGAATATCCCAAACTTCAATGACGTTGAAAACCAATTTTCTTTCAATCAGCACTTAAAATTTGAAGTTAGTTTTTTTGCCTTTGCAACCTTTTCAAAGCAGAGCTGGGTGCATAATTTGAATTAGGCGAGTTTGTAAAGAATGGAAAGGCAGTATGGCAATCTGACCCTTTTTCATTATGCTATCGCCCAGTTATGTATTTACATTTATCATAAACGTACTACAATGTTTGTCCAATCACTGACTGAAAATGCTTATGCTGCTTTTGATGTGAATTTTTTTCCCTTGGTTCTGCCAAGGAAAACTTCTTGTGAAGGTGTGGAGCAGTGCAGGCGAAGACAGACTGATGATGGTAGATTCACGAGCCAAGGGACAACAGTGAGCCAAAGAGAACACAAAGGGAATGAAGCAGAGTTTCTTTTATTTCTGTTCCAGAGCCTCAGGAACACACGATCTCAGTTAAGTGATTGAGTTGAACATTCTCGCAGCAAAAGCTTTTAGGACAAAGTTGGTAGCTGCAGCAAGCTGCAGCGTGTAGCATCATTGTCTGGCAGACTTTATATGCTGGCAGGCTTGGTCGGAGTCCGTATCTGCAGGCAGGAGGAGATACCCAAAGTATTCGGTTTCCTCAGGCAGACTGGGTGAAGTTGTTCATTCGTAGAAAGTCAGTATTTTTCTTCTTTCATAGCAAGTCAGATGATGGTGTCTTCAGGGCTGCTGGGCGGCCATCTTCATGCCAAGTGGCAATGGTCCTGCACTGCATGAGGCCCGACTTGGGAAACATGTAGCCTGGAAATGTGTAGTCTGTGCTACCTCCCACCTGATGTGATTTTTTAATTTCTGAAAGAGATTGACATTTTTTGTCTGATCTAAGATTTTACAGAGGAAAGATTTTAAACAAAATTTCCAGTGTGTTTTTAGAAGATGTTTTTCGTTGTGTGAATGAGTTTTTTTGTTGTTGTCAAGATTGACTTTGTGAGTTGACTACAACACGTTGTCAGCCCTGATAAGGCCATTGCGGTCGGTTGGGCTATAAGCAACATTACCTTACCTTACCTTTTCTTTTTTTTCTCGCCTCCCTCCACCCCAATGATACATTACCACCCATTGGTCATTTCCATTCCCCCTTGCAATCATTATTAGCGTTACCCACACCCCCACATACGACTACCCACACATAACTACTATCATCACAATCACCACCCATTATTAAAGTTGTTTATTTATTTACTTTTTTTTTTTGCCCCACTAAGCACTATCATCAACCCACCATAATAACTACCATAACTAACATATACCATTCTATAAAACAAGCTACAACCACGTTGTTTCGGGAGGGACTTGCAGCAAAGTGCTCAAGCCAAAGAAGTTCCCAGAACTCTCATCTCAAAACATGGGAGTAGAAGCTGTTGAACACGGCAGAAGATGCAATTTCCCAGGAAGGAAAACAGCAACTCTAAGAGATCAGACATATCAGATGTGACTGTTGTGTTAAACACTACAATTCCTGCACTGGTCTAGCCAAGTGTCCAGCCAAGACATCCACCACATTACTCTCTGCAATCTCTTTTGTCTTTAATACAGGTCAGGTTGAATCTCAAGACATTTGATGATTTTATATAAATCTTCATTTTGTGTTGTCAGAGCACATTGACAAGTCTTTCTAACACACTGTAACAAAGGCGATGCTTATACACATCTCTTTAAGATCAACATAGGACGGTTGCAGAAGTTGGGAGGTGTCCCACATCTAGTTGGGATACCATTTGACCTGAAGGACATGCGTCTCATGCTTCATCAGTTATAGGCACGTCAGCATCGTGCTGTAATGTCCAAGCGGAGATGCCCAAAGCCTCAACAGAGATGCAGACACTGAATTGTCTTCATTTTAACGAGTGACTTCTGATCTCTTTTAAATCAAAATTATTGGGGAAAAAACTAGCCAAGTTTTAGTCTAAGGTAAATCACTCACAGAGTCAAACTCTCAAGCTGGTGGTCCGTGTGGTTTCCACTGGACTGAAGCTTACATGTGCATACTAAACATTTTGCATCTTGATGAACTTCTGCATGTCACGCTTTGTCAGCATGGTGCCAAAGTTTAAAGTTGAACATATCATGTACAGTTAAATAATCGTATGTAGACATAAAGGCATCACAAAACATCGAATCAATGCCTGACATATCAGTGAAAAGATTAAGAAGCAGTGAAAAGATTAAGAAGCTCTCTGTCATATCTAAGTTAGCTTGAACTCTTGCATCTCATCAAAACTCAAACAAGATGACATGTACCCATCAATCTTTTTATTGCTCCAATAAATCATAGTCTTTTTCCCCACAAAGTATTTGATATATAATAGCAGAATATTATACACGCACTCACAATCACTTCTGAGTAATTATTGTTTTGTTTTTTTTAATTTTAAAAGATGTTACCATAAAAACGCTGTAGAAATACCGTTTATACTGACCACCAGAGATTTAAAAAAAAAAAATTTTTTTTTTCCTTTTCTTGAACTTTATTTCATTACTTTCTTTTAACACAACACTGTGCATACTAAAATGCAGTTCCTTGTTTTGGAGATTGATGATTTAAAAAAAACAAACAATGACCTTTCAGCAATAAAAAATTTACAATAATTTTATAGAACCTGATTAGTACCTGTATAGAACCTGAGTAGTACTGCCCTTACAATAAATTTTATGAATAACTTTCACATGTTTGTATCTGTATCTTCACTGTTACTATAGTAATAGAGTGGAACCCCTGTTACTATAGTAATAAGTAGAACCCTGCACAACAATCCTGAATGATGTAATGATGAACTGGGACAGATAGACCTTTAGCACAGGCAAGACTGATTGGAGCCATAAACACATGCATGGAAGGGCTGCATGTGTGCAGGCAGAGAGAGAGAGAGACACACACACACACACACACACACACACACAGACTGAGACAGAGACAGAGAGAGAGAGAGAGAGAAAAGGAAAAAAATCAGTTGAGAGGAGTCCATTCTATTTTCAACATTTGGAAAAAAATCCAGTTATTGAGCACGCACTGATGTATTGTGTTGAGATGACACTTGGAATCGTCATTACACACAAAGCCAAGACTGCAACTGTACTGTCATGATCACAGTCATTATCAGAAGATACAAGTCTATCATATATAAAGATTCTCTATTACTTATATAGATCAAATTGTCCGACAATAAATGAATTATTGCTCATTCATGTCTTTATTCCTTAAAAACAAGTGTAGTGTAATATGTGTGTGTGTGTAAACAACTCCATTTCTCATTGTGACTAGGTATGACACAAAAAAAAAGTCATTGTCTTGCGAGATCACATGGGGCAGAAAAATGATAAAGTCAAAAGTGAGACTTCAAAGATACGGGGGGTCAAACAAGTAAAAAACTACCATTATTTCCAGGCTATAAATTGTACTGTTATATAAGCTGCACCCACCAAATAAAAAAAAATCAGAACAAAAAAACAAATAAGCTGAAACTGATCAATAAGCCACAGCAAAATAGCTGTGAAAACCGACAATGAAAAAGGCGAAGCAAAACCTGTGTATTCTGAAGTATGACTATTGTGTGTATTCTGAGGTATAACTATCGTAAACTGGCATGCAGACAGGAAAGAGCAATACATTTAATAAAGCAAAAAAAAAAAAAAAAAAAAAAATCAACTGTTCAGAACCTTCTTCTTCGCTGTTCTTAAAGGCATTAAAACCACTGAAAATACTTGTCTTCGGTGTCACACACAAAAGGTTTCAAGAACTCTTCATCGATGCCAGCTGTGTTGTTCACGGACAATAGGTACTTTCACATCCGCGTTTATGATTTCTGTGTCTTTTGTGTCCTCTGCTGTTCAGACAAACGCTATACCTGACTTTTTCCAACCATTAATTATCATGTACTGCTGCTGTTTTTTTTTTTTTTTTTTTTTCTTTTTTGCGGCAGAAGAGTTTGTTACAATGAATATGGGCATCATCAAACCACTGACTTGAGCTGCTACATGGCTGCCCGTTTGAAGATCCAGATTGCTAACCTTCAATTTGAAATCCACATCATAGGCTTTGTTTATGTTTGCTTGATCATTTGGTGCTGTTGTACGACTGATCAAGCAAAAATATTATCCAGATATCGTCAACAATGCTCATTTTACGTGACTGAATGGAATGGGTTAACTAAATTTAACTTGTTTTCAAGCAAGGATATGGGCACATGTTCTGACCACTGTCATGCATAAAAAACTAGGGTCACCACTGTTATGGACTCATGTCGCACAAGGGATTCACTTGGAGAACAACTGATGTAAGAAATGTTATCAACATACTACATAAAGAGAAAGGTAAGAAATTTACTTGAGGGCTTCTGCCTCCTCAAACAAATATCTGGAAGAAATGAAAAACAGATAATGAGACAAAAGAAGCCCACTAGGTTTGCTTACACAAAACTAAATAATGCAGATACAGCACAGCAAACACTACCTGTAGCAGTAATCGTCGTTAGTATTCAACAATTGCACATTTGGGCAGCTTCACGCAAGTTTTCAGCGTCTGTCTCATTACAGTCGAGTTTCACAATCAATCACTCACTCACGTGAATACGTGCATTCCATGACTGTCATCTTTCCAACAAAATCCAAACTATTCTGCTTGTTCAAGTTATTTGACGTTTAGGGTTGTTCAGCATACCACAAATGTTAACCAGATTTATGTTGTGACATTTACAATTTTTTTTTTATACAAAACTGGAATTTTTCCTTTCTTATCACCAATAATAATACATTGTTTACATAAAAATCTTTGCCTTCACACATGACAGTGTCACTCATGTTTGTCTGATCAACTGCAGATCAAGAGGAGACAACCTTATAGCAAGTAAAAGAACAGAACAAGAAAAACACTGAAACAGGCTTCTGCCAGAATGGTAGCAGCAGGGGTTAGAGCTCAGGAAAACAGTAGCTGCTCAGCATTTATGGTAGCGATGAAGAGACTCGTGTAGGCAATTCTTTTTCGACCATTTCACTCAAAAAAATTGTCCAAGACTATGGGGAGGTCTTTTTTGGCTGGGAGAGGTTGTCCCACAGACGTGTAAAAAAGAAAACACACACATATACACAAAACCCACAGTATAAGAACTGATTTGTCAGAGAATTTGGAATCATTATAACGAGAGATCATTGCACCGACAGGTCCTTAAAAGAGTTTCCTCAGTAAAAGTGTTGGAAGTAAATGGACACAGCGCAAACTTAACATAAAACGCTTATGTGTGCTGTCCAAAAAGCAAGGTGGTGTTTTCTATTTTGTTTCTGACCTGACCTGCCCAGATCGTAGACAGACAAAGTTTTTACCTGCCTCCAGGTGAAACTGCCTGCCCATCCATTGGCAACAATTTCAATTTCTAGACAAAGAAACAAGAAAACATACTTTCTCATCGTCTACCTGTAAGGAGGTAGCCAAAACAAGCCAATCTATGGTCTCAATTCTGATTGTCCAATAGCGTCTGATTCAATCAATCACGTAACAGGATACATTGTGATGTCGAGGTTGAAGCAGTGACTTAAAGTATAGTTTCGCGCACAGCAACCCCCCCCCCGCTCCCCAGTTATTATGATAATGATCCAGCAAAGGCAAAATAATGCTGAACTTTTACTTCTATGCAGCAGATGTTTAAAAGATACTGCTCCTGCTTGGCAGGCATATTAAGGCATTCACCACTTGCCTGACACAAGTGATCGTCAACCGTGAGCAGTCAGGTAACTGTTACAGTCTATCCATGACAGGGGTTCTACTGTACAGCAAAACTGACATGGATGCATTGCAAAATCAGCACAAGACATTTATAATGTGTAACAAAATACATATATATATATATATATATATATATATATATATATATATATATATATATATATATATATTGCTGAACAATTAAGTAGTGGGGGAAAACAAGTGCAGGTTAACAATTCTTCCATCGTTGTAATAATGACTTGGCAAAGATTTGGGAAAAAAAAAGGGTTTGAAGATGAAGAAAATGGGAAAATATACATTTTAAATATGAAAACCCTTCACAAACTGCATGGGGGAACCATCACAATCCCTCTCGAAGGCAGATTAAAAGTATTGCCTGCTCCTAGGCCTTTCGTCTGCTGTATTGGACTCGTCAGAGAGACATGGCTGATCGTGTCTGTGCTCTTGGCGTCAAATAAAGACACACCACAGTCCATAATTCTGTGGTGTTCACACCACCAAGGGTTAAAAAAAGAATCCAACAACACCCCCTAAACAACCAGCGAAAGGTAGAAAATAAAACAAAATGAAAGTGTATATATATACATATATATATAGACCTCGATAAAAACCTGTATCATTATTATTGTTATCAAGATCAGTCCGCATATACCTTTTCTTCTAACATTACACACACACATAATGGCACATGAAAGCTGTGTCAAACAAGGTGTGTAAGGGAGGGAAAGTAAGAAGGAATCAGCTGCTATGGGTCACCGAGTCAATTTACAAGTGAAAACAACAGAAATGGGAGAACCAAGAATACACCTGCTCCAAACTGGAAGACCTGCAACAATGCATGGAATCGTAAGCCACAAGAGTTCCTTAAATGCATGATCAAAAATGACAGACTAAACACACTTACTTTGCTGTGTATTGTCACATTTGCCTGGGAAATACTTCATCCTCAAAAAGTCAATGCATAGTCACAATCAATCTCAAAAGTTTTGTGATTGCCGAATACAGATCAACATCAAAATACTTTTAACATTCTGTAAACCAAAAATGTAACTTCGCAGCAGAATCTTACATTCATAACAAAAAAAATCTTGTCAAACTCACACTGTAGCATTAAGAATGATTTCCATTAAATACATTTCAAATTTATGATGTTAATGTCTCTGCACAAACAACAGCATAAAGTCGAAATGTTACATATTAAAATCATCTATCTCTTTTCAGGTTTGGGTTTTCACATTGCAACATTTCAACAGTCATGACCCTAGACAATGATGCATAATCTAAACCAAAAAACATTGAAAAAAAAAACGCATTGAAAAGTCTGGATAAAATCATGATGCAAAAAATCCAGATGACATTTCAACTTTCTTGTACCTTCAGCATCTCTTGAAGTCATCATCATATTACACAAATAATCATGTTACACAAATGTTCTTGAGTAATTGTATAAGTTATAAAAAAAAAATGCTGAAAACTGTGCCAATATAAACATGTACATAAACTGGCAGAATAAACATGAGGCTGAGAGGTAGGGTGGGGAGGTAACAGCATCATAGAAGATACCATTCCCTTCTCATACAATTTATAATGTCCCTGGTCGGATACTTCTCAAGTTTGCCACTGAGCAGGTTGAGCAGGAATTGTAATTTGTCAAAACTGTTTCTGGACTGTAGTCCTGATGAACGTGTGCGATATACATGCATGCCGACCACTACAGCAGGTCAATCTTTGTCATGGATAATCTCAAAACGTTCCAGAAATTTGGTTCTGCACTGTGCATTACAGGAAAACAAACATCACAACAGTAAACTCGGCCTTTTATTTCTTTGGGAGATGAGATGATCCCTGAAAATGACACACCATCTCAGGTGAAACTGACAGCAAGGCAAGGCTGCTGCCAGTACATGTCTTTCCATGGGTATGTGCACATATGAGTTTTTTTTTGTTTGTTTGCTTATTCGTTCTTTTTTCAACACCAAAACAGCATCAAAAAGAGCTGTGTAAGATGACTTAGTGTGAGATCTTTCTCTTTTGAGGAAGAAACACAAGTGAAACAATCCCACACCTTTTAAGAGGAGCACGCAATTGGCCTTTTGACATAATACAAGAAAGCACTGGCACTTGTCCACTATTGTTTAGTATGAAATTAATGTCTGTGACACCCCCATCTGCATCAGGACTGGTGGGAGACATGATTGTCAGCAATATAAACAGACTGACAATTACATGAAAATTTCAGCATTGTTTGAATTCACCAGATTCTTTTCAGAACAGCCCTGACGTAACAAGTTGTTTGAATTTTGATCTGTTGGTGATGAAGTTGCAAAGGTGGACGTGATAAAACTGAATTTACCAACAGCTTTTTGAACCATTCAACAACGCATTCAAAGCAACACCCTAAGGGCTCAAATATTGCAAAACAGAGAAAATACTGAGGCGGAGCGTACAGACCTGTACAGTGTCTGCTACAAGCCTTTTCAGTCTACTTCCAGGTACTTGCACAAGTGCAATTAAGGCGTGTTTGCATTTTTTATTTACAATAAGGTATTTCCTGCATGTCAACAAACAATATCATAAAGATAATTTTAGACATCTGTTCTATTGTCTTCTTGAAAGCTGCCAAGTATTCCTAATTTGAATTTTGAGGTGTCAGACATCTCTTTTATTGTCTCCTTGAAAGTTGCCGAGCATTCTTGACTTTGAAGTTTGAGGTGTAAGAAAAATTGGGTAGGCATGCATGCTTACACATAAACAAGAAAACAAAAGAAACAATGCCAGTTATTTTTTGTAATGGCAGCCTGATAACTGTGTACACTAAAAAAAACAACAAAATATATGAAACATTTTTTTTGAAAATTAGGGCTGGGTCTACCGGATTCTTAGCTTCTTAATACATGACACAATCATTATCAGACATTGCCAAAGGCAACACTTTGCTGTATTCACAGTCCAACTTGTTCACAACAAAATATATCATAAATCTAAGTTCTGCATCTGTTTAAAAGCAAACAAAATCAACAATTTAAGAGAAAACAAGTTTAAAATATAAGCAAACAAAGACACAATTAAGAGAAACCACATTCAAAATCATGAGCTGTCTAATGCCTATTGTCATAGAAGATATGAGCATTCACATAACAAGACCTGGTAGAGACAAAAGAAAATATCTTCTCTCTCCACCTTCCCTTTCTTTCCACAATCACTCTGCTCCTCGGAACTTCGCATGTAAAAGGGTCGGACATCTCACCTCCCCTTCTTTACAGGCATCTCTTTATGGGTTTCAAAGTGGGATACTGCAGGCGGAAATTGAAACAAGAACAAAAACAGAATCAATGCATTTTGACCTATTGGGTCTTCTTTAGGCAGGAAAAAACTACCTTCATAACAGTGAATACAAAGAATGAATGGACAGTCATTTATCTCTTTGATCTGTGCGCAACATTTTGGTCTTAGGTGAACAAATAAAATCATGGGGGGAACTGAGGCGGAAGATGAGAAGATGCGGGTTTTAAATAATAAAAATGATAAGAAAATCATAATAATTGTATTACAAGGACATAATACTAACAATTACGATTATAATAATTGTAGTAATAATGTTGATAACTGAAGAAGAGAAAGGATGAGGCTGAGAGCAGTTACAAGAATACAACATGTACAAATACTTATCATCAAAATAACGATAATAATGAAACAGAAAATCATGAAATACATACAAATGTATAGAAATGTATAAATACAAATGGAATAAAGTTCTTTGTACAGTATGAATAAAGACAATGATGATAACCATAATGATAATGACTTAAACATTGCTGCTTACTTGTTATTATTATCTTTTCCATTTTCTATGTTGTTATTGTAATTAAAATAATACCACTATCATAAGTATAATTTTTTACATCTATTCTTATTCTTCTCCTTACTCCTTTTATTCTTCTATCATGATCGATACTGTTACTACAATTACTACAGTGTATTACATTATTGTTAGTGTTATTATCATGTGATTATGATTCCATTATTATTATGACCATTATCATTATTTTCATTATCATTATTATTACTATTATTGTTATCATTTTCTTGTCATTACATGTATTATTATTTTCACATGTATCTTCTCCCTTCTAACCTCAGTTCCATTGCTTGCTCACCTAAGACCAAATTTTGCATCCAGACTGAATGAAGAGTATGACTCTTTCTTTGACCTTTTTTTTTTTCATTGTTTTCAATGTTGTTTGTCCTGCCTGAAGAATACCCAGTAGGGCGAAATGCGTTGTGTTCATTTGTTTTCTAATCTGCTTTTTTACCTTCATTTGGCAGAGTGGTAATTTCGCTTTTGTTCTTCTCTCTTTGCAATTGGAAAAAAAAAAAAAAAAAAGGATAAAGACACCTACTGTCTATTCAGTCTCCCTCTTCAAAAGTTGGAATGCAGGAAGTCAGAGGACCTTTCACCTCCCCTTTTACTTGAGGTCTGTCTTGAGATTGGAATGCAGAAGGTCAGAAAATCTCCCATCTTTCCCATCCATCTTTCTCTCCAGCTTCTCCCCTTCACAACTTGGAATGCAAAAACGTTGTAAGCCCCTCTGGCGTCAGCGGGGAGTAGGTCGCTGCTTTGGTGTCCAAGTAATACAGGTCATCCTTGACCTTGCTAAGGTCATAGCCCTCCTCACGTAGCTCCACCTTACGCTGTTTGTACGTGCCTGTCAGAACTTCCTCCGGCAGCACACGCAGAAACAAGGGCCGCGCATACACACCGGCAGGTCTTGCTGACACAGGGTGAAGATCTTCCTCAGCTGCTCTGGGCTCAGTCTGCCTGCTCTGGTGAGGCTCAGGGCGGCCATCCCTGCACGTCCATCATGACCTGAACACAGACACAAACATTCTTCATCCATGTTGAACTGGATACAAATTTTGTGCGTAATGGGACTAAAGATCTGGCTACACACATTTACGTGCAGAGTACAATTTCCACAGACGTGCAGGAACATCAGTTATGACCTCAACCATGCTCCCATCATCACTGCTTTACCAGAATCTGGATGTCAATTTCTGTAGTTTTAAGCCTGTGACTGATGATTTTCTTTGTCCAGGGAAGTTGTATTATTCTGACAATGAAAACAACTATGCTGTCTGCTAGGGGCTCACAAAGATAAGCCATATTGAGTCTGTGGTAAACATGGGTTAACCCAATGCCTACAGGATCGACCGTGAGATTTCCTCCTTCTGAATATCAGATCGACCGAGATCAACCGCTGAATACTAGGTCAACTACTTTCACTTTCACCATCACATATCCCAGAATGCAATTGCGACAGAAGAGTCTTCAAGTACGGCCATTTCTGGATGCCATTTTGGTTTTTGTTGCACAAGTTTTGGTGGAGCAGTTTTGCTGCTGTGAATTTTCGAAGCTCCACTTTTTTTCGCAAAGATTTTTTGGGAAAATGGCGGATCAAGGAACTATGCAACTTGTAGAATTCATTTTCTGATGTGACAGTGATGAAGAGAGCATATTTGAGGGCTGCACTCTTGAAGAAGATTTGAAGCGAGACGATTTGGATGTTGATCTTGACCTAGTTATAAATAAAGATCAACTGCAGACTGATGTTGTGGTCGGAATCAATAATGATTCAGGTGATGATAATGACAATGTCGAACTGCCAATTGCTGCTGGGCCCAGCCCCCCCCCCCCCCCCCCCCCAAAAAAAAAAAAAAATTTGAAAAATAAAAGTTGCTAGAGATTCTTAATAGCTGACTGGAATAGTAGGCTACAAGAAGTGAAGCCCCCCCCAAAGTTTCGTTTGTTTTGGCAGCCAGGAAACTGTGTCAGTCAGTGGGAGTGTCCCATAATTTGCCTGTGGGAGCGTCACCTTTAGCCTTTTGATTTCAGAGGAATTTTGGCAGACTTTCAGCGTGAAACAAATTTATTTGCTGCACAAAGCAAGCAAAAAAGGTTGAGCATAAACTCTGGCCTAAATTAAAAACTGCCTCGTTTATCAAAAAGCAAAGAGGAGACGGACAAGAGGTACACCATCACCACAGTGTGTGTGTCGGGGGGTGGGGGGTGGGGTAGACTGCTTAGTGCACTTGTGCAACACATTTTTGCTAAATTCCATGACAATTTCAAGTCCAGTATCCAGTAATCTGTTGGTGTTATTTTTTACCCTCAGAAGTTAGAAAACAAATCTTCTTGTATGTGACGCCTTCAGTTTAACAAAATTGTTGAAGTTTGGACTTATTTTTTTCCTTCACTGCAAAAGTTGATTATTTAGTGTGCAGACCATATAGAATGACTTTATTTTGTTCCTGAAGGATTCAGTACTTTGTTCAGACTTGGAATATCACTATGTGCTCCTAATCCATGATATTCTGTGGGTACAGTGAATTTAGGGAAAATTGTTTCAGCACTGAGCTAGAACACCGAAGTAGAGTTAGTCTGTTCGTCTTTTTTTTTTTTTTCTTCCTCGTGTACCAGTTCACTATATATGGGAAAAAAATGGCTGGTTTTTGACGGAGTGATGTCTTTTACTTTTTTCATTACTTTTATAGAATTGACGAGTTAAAAGCAAAATTTTCATTGAGGTTTCTTTATGGCGAGTGTGTAAGTGTTGCAGAGTTACCTCCCTTGGCATGGTATTCTCACAGGCATGTAGCAGAATGTCATGCGGCAGGCAGAGGGTTAATCTACTGTTTGGTCTTGTAGTCCATGTTCACCGACAGAAGTAACTGTTTTTGATCACAATTATTTTGTAAAGCACTTATTTTTCAACATAAAATCAGTTTCATGACCAAGTTCGTGAAATTTTTGTCGAGTGTAAACACAGACAAGAATCACGAAATATGTTTTTGAATTTCAAGAAACTCTTTTTAAGTTGCATATCTAGTACCATAGACTTTGGTCTATTGAGCACATCTGTATATAAGCTGTACCCACTAAATTAAAAAAAAATCTTAAACTTTTTTTCGCAAATAAGCTGCACTGGATATATACAACAAAAACAAAGTTCATAATCTTAGGATTACCACCTCTATTCAGTTTCATCATCGTCCTGTCCACTGAATTCGCTGAAGTCTTCTTCTTCGGTGTTGCAGTTGAACAGAAATAGTAGCGCTTCCTCTGCCATCTTGTCACTGACTTCAGCCATGTTTTCACTGTCGCTTTCCTCTTGAGGCAAGGTGAAGGTCGCTGCTGCTTCGTTGCTTGCACTGTCGTCTGCTGCAGCACATAGTCCAGCCTTGCGAAGGCCTTTGTCATCTTCTTGCAACAAGACAGTTCTCCGCGCTGCTTCCTCCAACGTCGTATCATCGATTCATTTATTCCAAGCTCCTGTGCAGCTGCTCGACTGCCTTTTTCAATGGCCAGGTTGATCGCCTTCAACTTGAAAGCTGCATCACAGGCATTTCGTTGCATTTTCGGCATAATGAGTGTGCATGCTTGAGCAAATGATCTGAATGCTTCAATGTGTGGCTTTGATTTAAAAATGTGAGCAGTTTAACACTGTAACAATGTGAACAGTTAACACTTTCACATGAAGCTCATCGAAAAATTCATGAACAATAAACACGATATGGTGAGTTACAGAGAGCTAAGAATAGACAACGGTGTGATGCTCCTGGAATCGGAAATATCCGCAAATAAGCCACATCGTTGTTTAACCCGTTGAGCGCATTTAAGCCGTCAGCTGACGCCGCAGTAAAAATGTACTTCCAGTGCCTATGGGCCGTCCACTGACGTCATGCATTTTTTTGAATTTTCATTCGTTACTATTCCTATCAAAGGACTGAAATAGAGTGTGCGTAGTAAGCCTTATGTCTGCAGTATTAAATGATATTCAAATGACCACACGTGAGGGGAAAGACCATTTATTCTCATCACTGACTGGATGACCAGCCAGCGCTTTGTCTCGCTTGCAAAGATGGCGGCGCAACCTTCGACGAGTGTAGCGACCAAATCAGCGTACTTACACAGCTGAGCAGGCTCTGCTAATCTTTTTTGACAAAGATAATAATCTTTTATTCAACGACTCACTCGAGCATGAAGATGAGATGATGAGAGTGATGGAATTGCCGACCATATTCGTCAGTTACTGAGTCGTGCTGTGCGATCTCAAGAGTGTGTTCAGCTGACTGGTTACCAGCGTCGAACGAGCCAGCCTAGTGTTTACTCTGCACTGTGTGCGAGTGGCCAGCGACGTGTTAGTCAGCGCGAGAGGGGAGCGCGGCCTGCTCGCGGCGTGACACGGGCAGCAGGAACGGTAGGGGAAGAGGAGGAGTGAAAGAGAGGGTTGAAGTCCAGCAAGGGGGCGTGGTGGGGGGAGGGGGGCGTGGTCGTGGACTGACCTGTCTGCATGAGTTGTGAGCGTCTTGATAGACTTCTAGACTGTTCTACTTTCATTTACAGGTGTAGTGTGACAATATCAACTTTATTTTCAACTTTTTTGCTCTGTGTTCTTTTTTGGATGTGAAGCTGTAGTGGTAAATACATATTTTTTTGATCGCAAAAAAATCTATCCAAATCTAAATGCCTAAATATTTTTTATGATCAAAATTAACTCTCTTGTCTGGTTCTCGAGTTACGAATTTTTTAAAGTTTTAAAGTCGAAATGCGGTCTTTCACCATGGCTTACCATGATTTCTGCCGTTCTATAATGAGATTTAGTGATGGAGATACTGTGATTTGTAGAATTTATGGCATAAGACTAATTGAAAGTGCTGGGTGATGAAGCTTAGAGTGACCTAGATTTCGACTGGGATGAGGTTCAAGGTATGATAAGCAACGATTCGGAAGAAAGTTCTGAAGAAGATTTTTTTTTTTTTTTTCCCCCCCCGAGTAAATGGCTCATGTGACATTCTTCAAACTTACGATATAGCAACATATATATTCGTAGGAATTTTAAAAATTATTTTCATTTCATTCTTTCCTTTCCTCTCTTTTAAATTATTTTTTTTAATTGAGTAACCATGTTCAAATTATAAGCACCACTACCCAGCATCAGACTCGGCCATGGCCATGGAATCAGTCACATGCTGACTCTGTCTCTCGCTGCACTCAGCATCCTGACTCCCTGTGAACATGCTCAGAATTTTCAAGCTCCAACCTGCCTGCCAGCGTGTTATCCTAACCCAGAATTAAATTCATCATTGTGTTTACTTACTGTAATCGTGTTAGACCTCCAATCAACAATGCCTGATACTGAGTTGCATGGTACTACTAGTAACTTTTCCCCCTCCACTGAGGAGCTGGAGAATTTACTGACACGGGAACTTGTATGCCCCTGGCACAGGGTTCTGTGTCGGACCTGACTGTGCCAGCACCGACAGACAGATGCAAACTGTTAACTGATAAAAGAGGAAACTGCTGACAAAAAAAAAAAAAAAAAAAAAAAAAAAGGAAGAAAACAAAGCTGCAGAGCAGCAAAATCCCAACTGATACTACCCCTTGTCATAAAGTTGCACTGCAGCCTGATGAAAAAGATGACATGGAAACAGGTATCACTGACAATGGAGAAAAAAAAACAGAGAGAAGCCTCATGCAAAGTACAAAGGGGTATGACAACAATGATAATGAGACAACAACAGTTTTGTTGACACTGCATCAGCATTTGACTAATGGAGGAAAAGGGGCCCCAAGTCTTGGATGAATCTGCAAGTGTAATGAAAGGGAAATTTGGCAAAAATCTTGAAGACGTCAAATTAAAAGCAAAACTTGTCTAATACTTGATTTCAGAAAACTGCATTGTGACCTGCACAAACCAGCAAGTCTTTTTAGTGCTAACGCCACAAGTCAGCGAAGCACAGCAATGCACATTATCAAAAGAATCGGTTGCCATGACCCAGGGTGGCAACCAACTCAATGTCTTGAAATCGGAAATGAAATGAGGCAGGGAACAGCAAACAATGAACAGTAAATAAGTGGGGTAGTCTTTGCTCCCATAAGGAAACCTAACACAGAGTAACTTTTATTCAAGACTGGCACAGCCTTTTAAACTTGAATAAAGTCAGACAAATACAAAGACGAACAATCTAATAGTGGGGGAAAAACAAGCGCAGGCCAACAACTAAATTGTCTTCATAGTAATGACTTGGCAAAACTTTGAACTTACGGAGGGAGGGGGCAGCAGGAGGTTGAAGATGTAAAAACTGGGAAAATGAAATTAAGAAAATATGAAAACTCTTCACTGGCTGCATAAGGGAACCATCGCAATCCCCTTTAAAGGTAGATATATTTGTATTGCCTGCTCCGAGGCCTTTCGTCCGCTGGGTCGGAAACTCATCAGGGAGACACGGCTGGCTGTATCTGCGCTCCTGGCGTCAAATAGAGACACACCACAGTCCACAATACCGTGGTGTTCTCACCACCAAGGGTGCAAAAAAAGAATCCAATAGCACCCCCAAAGCAGCCAGCGAAGAGTAGTAAAGGAAACCAAATGAAAGGGTGGGGAGGAAAAAGTTGCTGAAAAACTACAGATATTATGCAGATAGTATAAAATGTAGGGGGCAATCTTTGAGCCTACGCTTGAGGATCCACCCAAGGATGCAAGGGAGATCAGAAGACAAACACAAAGACAGACAGAGAAACAAACAAATACAAGTAACCTCGATTTAATCAAAACAAAATCGGAAATGAAATGAGGCAGGGAACAGCAAACAATGAACAGTAAATAAGTGGGGGTAGTCGTTTAAAAGGCTGTGCCAGTCTTGAATAAAAGTTACTCTGTGTTAGGTTTCCTTATGGGAGCAAAGACTACCCCACTTATTTACTGTTCATTGTTTGCTGTTCCCTGCCTCATTTCATTTCCGATTTCGTTTTGATTAAATCGAGGTTACTTGTATTTGTTTGTTTCTGTCTGTCTTTGTGTTTGTCTTCTGATCTCCCTTGCATCCTTGGGTGGATCCTCAAGCGTAGGCTCAAAGATTGCCCCCTACATTTTATACTATCTGCATAATATCTGTAGTTTTTCAGCAACTTTTTTCCTCCCCACCCTTTCATTTGGGTTTCCTACTACTACTCTTCGCTGGCTGCTTTGGGGTGCTATTGGATTCTTTTTTTGCACCCTTGGTGGTGAGAACACCACGGTATTGTGGACTGTGGTGTGTCTCTATTTGACGCCAGGAGCGCAGATACAGCCAGCCGTGTCTCCCTGATGAGTTTCCGACCCAGCGGACGAAAGGCCTCGGAGCAGGCAATACAAATATATCTGCCTTTAAAGGGATTGCGATGGTTCCCTTATGCAGCCAGTGAAGAGTTTTCATATTTTCTTAATTTCATTTTCCCAGTTTTTACATCTTCAACCTCCTGCTGCCCCCTCCCTCCGTAAGTTCAAAGTTTTGCCAAGTCATTACTATGAAGACAATTTAGTTGTTGGCCTGCGCTGTTTTTTTCCCCCACTATTAGATTGTTCGTCTTTGTATTTGTCTGACTTTATTCAAGTTTAAAAGGCTGTGCCAGTCTTGAATAAAAGTTACTCTGTGTTAGGGTTCCTTATGGGAGCAAAGACTACCCCACTTATTTACTGTTCAATGTCTTGAGCAAAATTTTTAAACCCCCTTCCCCCTGCAGCAGACAAAAAGTAGAAAGATGTTAGCTAAGTGCATAGCTACTGTTTCGGATGCCCTAACACTGACAGGTCACGCCAACCATGACCTCAACTGGTAGCGACCAGTCATGCACAGTCCTTACCTCACATGAGACAGGGGTGTAATCTGCTTCCAGCATGCATCTTTTATGCCCGAGTGGTTATATCCCAGGGGTTAGAATTTCATCGCTCACTGAAAGTGGCCAGTGAAGTCTAGAAACTATATACTGACCACAAAAACAGGAATTGTCCAAGTCACATTCCTCGAAGATGGAGTATGGCTGCCTTAATGGTGGGATAAAAAATGGTCATACACACAAAACTCCACTCCCTATACAGGGGGTGTCCGCAGGAGTATCAGACTGCGTACGCAGAAGAAGAGAGAGAAGAAGTCCAAGTTACAGCTGTTCATGGTTTGGTATCTCTGACATCATTAACGAATAATTTTTCAGGGTGTTGGCAAGGCAAACTGTGGAAGGCACAGGGTCAGTACATGAAGCCCTGGAAGAGTGAACGCTCACTGCCAGTAATGACGCCCCTCCCCTTGATCAAGTCAGTGATTTGTATCTCTGTTTATCTGACTTAAAACAGTATTGTAAAAAACAGGAATCTTTTATTGCTATGCAGATTTTACCAAAAAAAAAAAAAAAACAAAATTGGAAAGAACTGACAAATATTTCAAGAACAGCGCAAAGGGCAAAATTATGTTTGATGTAAACCCCATTGAGACCAGTCATCATGGTCGGAAATATTTTAAAGTAGAAAAAAAAACAAGGCAATTGATTTTGAAATTGAAAGCTTGATCCAGTTAAAAGTGATTAAAGAATCTAATTTTGAGCCCAGACTTGATGTTCTTCTGTTATTTGTAAGGACAAAGAATGGCAGTTAATACAGAATTATTCTGAACCTGAAGGCACTGAACAAAACTGTGGAACATAAAAAGTTTAAAATGGACGTTATACAAACTGCCTTCACCTTCTTCATTAAAGAGGGCATCTTTGCTTCTACTGATCTTCATGTTGCCTATCACCATGTCTTTTGCAGATGAACACAGAAAGACAGTAAATTCATGTATAGGAAAGCTGTGTGGTTTTCAAGCAGTGTCTGGGACCTATACCAAGTATTAACAGAACTTAATAAATCTATCCCAGCTCATTTGCATGACTTCAGTCAAGCAATAATTTTTTTTTCAGTAATGGCAGTTTTTTTATGTTAAAGAAGACACATCTCAGATATTAAAGAGAACACATCTCGAAGGCACTGGAACTTAAACAGCTGGGGGTACAGGGGAGAGTATTCACACTTTGTGGTGTAAGCTGACTCTGACAGGGAGTTACAATCATAAACAAGACAGCTGGACTTTGTGGAGCAAACTGACTCTGACCAGGAGTTACAACCGTAAACAACTCAACCAGACTTCACTTAAAAGTTGAATTGAGGTTGGAAATTCTGATGAATTTCTCAGTGGAAACCAGAACAGAGAGGACATGCAGACCCACTCTGGAACCCACCCCTTTATTTATTGATTCATGGACAGCTATAACTGAATAAGACTGATTTACAGCTGACAAAAGTGATGTAAAAACAGAAACAGCTGCATCCTATCCACTGAAATCAGAACTGTGTGTCCTCACTGCTTTAAAGACTGACGGCTGGCTAGTGGTGCAGGTCTCATGTCCACTCCGTTCCGATTTCCATAACAGGGTTCATACAGACTTCCAGTCACAAAATTTAAAGACTTTTTAAAGACTTTTCAAGACCTGCCATACAAAATATAAAGACCTCGCGGCAACTTCCTAGATGATATAAATACCAAAACAAGGCTTACCTTTATTGCTCTTCACTTGTTGTCCTACTTGACTTGAGACCAGGAAAGCAGTGTCTATAGTCCCCAGGTGAAGAATCCAAACAATTCTTTTCTTAATCTAAAACTGTCTTAATCTAAAACTTTACACAGTCCATAAAAGAAGACTAAAATAGAGGGTGGGGTGGGGATAGGGGAAACTGTAGTGTCTGTGAACAGGCTGACTATTGTTTCGAAGAACTGGAGGCCCCCTCGCTGGATTTCAGATCCTCCATCTCCTTTTCCAGTCCTTTCAGCTCTTCCTTTTTTTGTTTCACATTAGTCCGCAGAGCATTAGACTCTGTCAACAAAGTCTTGCGGTTCAGTTCTTCTGCGTCAAAAGCCTTCTGGTCAGCTGTCTCCTCCAAGTGGGCGATGTTCTTCAACAGCTTAGCATGCTTAATTTTCAGTTCATCAAGGAGTTTTTTCTGATGCCTTCCTTTTCAATGCTCTTTTCTCCATTTCGGCCAGCTGCTTTTCTGAAGATTCTTCTTACCTTGAGCATGCTTCTGCAACGCGGCTTCCCCCATCGCAGAGAGGTGCAGACTCTTCTTGCACACACAACAATACGCTTTGCGCTTGTCCTCCACGACTTTTCGAAGCCACTTGCTGTATTCTGGCTTTGAAAGCCATATTTCGTTAAACGAACAAATGCCGGCATCGTCGACAGCGACAGGAAGTGAAACTGCTTAAAGGGACGCTACCGCCGCCGCAAAATCCGTTTACCTCCCTTGCCTCATCAAGATCGGCGTTTTGCTTATGTCGCAACGTACGTGAACTGATGGTTTGAAAAATTAAATAGTCCGAGTATTTTCACTTTTGTTTGAAATTTTTATGTGTAGCTTTTCTATGAACATTGGATCTTTTATTTTCTTTTCCCCATGATCTATATAGGAGAGCTGATTTTGAAAGATTTGTAAAGACCTGGTGCATTTTTTATAGATATTTAAGGACTTAAAAATGACCCCTCATTTTTTCCAAACTTGTCCAAACTTTTAAAGACCGTGCGAACCCTGCATAAAGAAACTTGTCATCAATTTCCAACCTGACTTCACTTGTGAGTTAAGTTTTGCTGCCCTCTTCATGATTAGTGTGTAAAATTCATAGGTAGAAATGGCACACAATTAAAAACTGAAAATTTGAACAAGGGACCAGCCGCCATGGCAAAGTGGTTAGTGTCGCGGACTCCTGGCTGGGAGGTCGTAGGTTCGAATTCCATCAGAGTCATGTGGTTTTTCTGTCCCGACTGGCTCTTACCCAGAGTTGAGTTTGCTGCAGACTCAGTTGAGAAGACTGGGACCACACAGTCGGGTTTCATCCACTTAACAGATGCGTTTCTGAGAGTGTTGCTCAAATTTCCTGACCAACACTACAGGTGCCCGTATCTCTCGGGCCTGGTTGACGCGGGATATATTATGAAAGGAAGCATAGAGTACAGCCCTGTCATGTAGTCTCAGACTGAAATGGAAATCCGTAGCATCAACTTAATCATCATCATTCTCATCGATCAGCATTAAAAAAAAAATGTCTCAAATTCTGTGGCCCTTCAAGCCCTGCTCTCATGGTGACCTTGATTTTGATGTCCTCTCCACGTCTGTGGCCTTGGTTTGGTTCCACTGGGGTCACTCGTATTGGCGAGTCCATGGGGGCTGTTGTTGGACGAACATCGTGGCACCCTCCGGAGGGAGAGCTCACTCACGTCCGCTTCATGACTAAACAATTATTGTCGTCAGTAGGGGGCTTAGTAGGTGGTGTCCTGCGTATGTCAGATCAGAACAGGCGCCACTGAACACCCACCAAAGTGACTCGGCAGCAGTGCAGAGTCTCCTCCGGTTGGTTGCCTCTTGACCACTTGACACTGACTGCTCCCTGTGGATTGCTGGTGCCAGGGCTGTGGCGTGGCTTGCCAGGCTGTGGCTGTGACTGTGGGGTGTCTGAATGAGCGGCATGGGTGCACTGTCCTTGAGGTTGCGCAGAGGTTGGGACAGCAAAAAAAAAAAAAAAAAAAAAGAAAAAAAAAAGAGAGAAAATGTTAACAAGGGACTCTGAGGATTTAAATAAAAAAAAAAAAAAAGAAGAATTTAAACAGAGAAATGTTCAGAAGATATGTAAAGCTCCCCACCTGGTACAGTCACCCCATACACATTGGCATCCAGAATGAAAATCTAGTGAGGTCAGCGCATTGGCCACATCGTTGGTGGACACGTTCTCTCCTTTCCACCTGCACATACAATAGGGTTTGCTGAACATCATTTTTCAAGTGACAAGAAAAATTTCTTTTTGTTATCCAGTGATCATGGGTAAAACAAATAATGTCTCTGAGAAGTGTCAAAGTTGGAACCAATGACATGTGACTGTGAGGAAGCCGACATGGCAAGATGATCACAGAATGCCTCAGCTCACTCATTGTTTGAACAGGTGCATCCATAGCGACACACCACATTAAAAAGCTCATATGAAGTTCAAATCTTAAACTTTATCTTTGTTCATGGCAACACTTAAAAACAATCAGAGAACACAGCAATCTGCTTATGATCATCATAATGTATAAAATACTACTGAAAATGTTAAAGTTCTCTATTTTGCTCTTTTGATTTTTTTTCATACTTTTTAATAGTTTCATATAACAAGATGATGGGAACATAATGATTCACAAAATAATATGCTTACATCTGTAATAAACAAGATGGTAATTTCACTTAGGTACACCAGTGATTGTTTGTAAACCTGATTTTTGCACAATACTGAGAGGTTCTCACCCTGTAACATTACAACTGTTCTTGGTTATTTCACAAGAACAAGTTAATTACCTCTGTAAAGCTGTTCATGTGGTGGCTTGGATCTCTCACCTTAAAGAAAATCTGTACATAAGACCTAAAAAGCCAATGATTTTTGTACCAGGGCTTGCCAACCAAGTTCTGAGTGAAAACGGCAAGCAATCTGATTAGAACAGGAATTTATGAAAGTCAACAGTGTCCCAGCTTTCAGGCAGGCTGTGAATTTGCAAAAGAAAAGCTACTGATGCATACATCGCTTGCCATGGAGTGAGCAAGCTTTGATACCATAGTTGTAAAGACAGAGCCCATCTTGACCCAGCTCTGCCAGAGGTCACTGGCACAGGAAGCATCTCCAATGACTGGCCAGAGGCTACAGGCTCTTCAGTAGTCAGCATGGGTTAGCAGTACAACTCATCAAACTACTGCACAGCTTTTCTGATCAGTGTGCCTGGTTTAATCCTTGAGCACGTCATCATGAGCCGGCTGATAGTCCACCTGGAGAAGAACCACACTCTGCGTGATGAGCTAACATAGATTCTTAAAGTGTCACCCCTATGAAACACAGTTGTGTCAGTATTCCAAGATGAGCTGACATCCAACGTGGACAACAGACAGATTGAGGTGGTAGTGGTGGTGGATTATACAAAGGCCCTCACCAAGGTGACGCAACTCCTGCTGGGCCACAAGCTCCATCACTACAGTATGAGGACAGCTGTCAGCATTATCACAGGAGACAAACCTGTTGTCAAGGATAGTTCCTGTCAAATGCCGATAAGATCAGGAGTTCTCTTGTGAGTCAGCACTAGAAGATGCTCTCTTCCTGGTCTAAACAAATCACCAGGCATTAAGAATATGATCAAAACAAGTCTTTCTGCTGACAACTCTGCCATCCTTACATCAGCCTCAAGCCACACTGTGATGCTCTTGAGACACAGCTCCAGAAATCTGTGACACTGGATTAAGTGTGGGACAGGTGGTTCTCTCCACACAAGCCCATTATCCTCATGTACAGTGCAAGCAGGACTACCAGCTTGTAGCTGAAACACCTTGGCCTCACCGTGAAGTGTAAAGATTATATCAACCCAAATGACATAGCTGATGTGACAGTAAACCTGATTAGTCTCTCAAATACTCTTTTACATGTACCACAAGGGAATGGGACACTGTCTCAGAACAGATTCAGTGCAGTTGCACTACCAATGTTTTGTCTTATTAATCCTTGCTGGTTTGTTTTAACTTCTTTTATTAATATTTTTTTACAAGTCTATCCACTGACCATTATTTTCTGGAAAAGAAGATAAAGAGGAACAAGAGAGAGAGAGAGAGTGAGATTCGGATTCGGATGTTTTATTCATACAGGCCTTGGCCCATTATTATGAAGGGGTGGGTGAACATAATACATCATACGAGTGGTGAACATAATACATCATATGAAAAACAAATAACATGCCTGTATAACAAATCAAACACAATCAATTTAGAACTTCAAGAAGTAGCTATTTCTTGAAATTTAAATGCTTTGTATAGAAACAAGGGCAACTTTCGAACAACGTCTGTTGAAGTTGATGACATCAATACAATCAATTTAATAGGGAAGGTTGTCTATAAAATTTGGGCTGAAGGAATTCAGTTCTAATATTCCTTAAGGCTGGACAGCAAAGAACAAAATGGATTTCATTTTCCTGAGATTCTTTACAAAGTGGACACAGCAGATCACTGTCATCAACAGAGGCTTTGTATCTTAACTTATGAACTGCCAATTCTGAAATTCCAAATCTGAATTTGGTCATGACATACATTAAGTGTCTGTCCATTTCTAAAGTTAAATAAGGTTTCAAATCATTTTGAGAGAGAGAGAGAGAGAGAGAGAGAGAGAGAGAGAGAGAGAGTGAAAGAATGAGAGAGAGAGAGAGTGAAAGAAGAGAGAGAGAGAGAGACAGACATACAGACAGACAGAGATAGACTGTGAAACAGAGAGAGAGAGAGAGAGAGAGAGAGAGAGAGAGAGAGAAAGCGAGAGTGAGAGAGAGAGACAGACAGATGGGCAGACAGACAGACAGAAACAGAAGGGCTGTGTTACAACAAAGTGGCATAAAAGAAGTCAACACAAAGCCATCAGGCCTCACCCATACCTGAATGTATCCCCTATTCTGTCATGAAAGTAGACAAAATAATCCTTGTCCAAATAAAAGACATCCCCAAAATTGAAGTACAGGTCTCCATCTTTGAAGGCATTGCGAATCAGTTTCTTCTCATTGGCTTCCTCTGATGATTTGTACACTGACAGAGTTCCGTTCTGAACTACCATGTCAGGCACTTTTGCTATGAAGAGGCCTGCCTCGCCTAAAACACAAAACAGCAGTTTACTTTTTTTTTACTTCTTTCAAAATACTTCTTGTCAAAACAGTTAAAAAAAAAAAAAAGAACAGTCTAACAATATATTTTAGGATCCATATTTTCAATTACTGATGTTCACTGCTCACATAAATGGATCAAAACTACAAAACTATCTGTATGTCAGATCTAGCTGCAACATGATGCGACTGCAGGCAGAAATCTAAACAAATTTGAAAAATTACTGCTAAAGCTCCGCCCAAAAAGACGTTGACAAACGATTTACAAGACAGAACATGATGCATTTCGACCTCTTAGGTCTTCTTCAGGCAAGGTACACAACAATCAGGACAATAAAAATGAACAAGCATTGAACGCCCAACTTGTGCCAGATTGGATGAAAATGAATGATTGCTTGTTCACGTTCGTTGTCCTGAGTGTTGTGTATCTTGCCTAAAAAAGACCTCTGAGGTCAAAACGCTTCATGTTTTGTCTCCTGATTCATTTGTCAATGCTTTTTCGGGCAGAACTTTAGCAATAATTTTTCACATTTATCTGTATGTTGTCTTATGACAAACTGATACCTATGGCTCTCTGTGGATCGCCAGTCCTGGGATTGGGTCAGGAAGATGAGGATGTGGCTGTATGTCAGGAGAGATCCCAGATGAACGTTCTGGATGTAATGCTACAGAAAAGGCACACAGCTGTCCGGCCGAGATTAAAATCGTGCTCTTTAGTTCCAGCCTGCCCAGCAGGCGATAAACAGAGGCGGCGTGACTCAGCGCTGAGTGCTGAAAAGCTGGAAGCGCATGTGTGTAGGGCCCCATCCCTTTTCTCAAGGGAGCGCGTGTGTTCTCATGCTGTGCTGTTCTTTTTGTGCTTTTCGGATTATTATTCTTCAACACTCCATAACTGGATATAATTAACTGTGAGTGTGATATTGTGTGCTGTGATTCTGCTTTGTGCCATTTGATATAACTTCGTTTCATCCCGCGTTCTTGAGTTTTTTTTTTTTTTTTTTTTTTTTTTTTTTTCATTGAGAAGTTGTTCGTTTTCATAAGTTGGCCAGGATCTGGCATGTGTATACGTATATCAGCAAGCCCTGTACGTGAGTCTACTGCTCGAGAGGAGATATTCTAGGCCTACCAGGTGATTACTTTCCTTCCTCCCTCTCTCTCTCTCTCTCTTGCGCTTGCTCTGTGTGTGTGTGTGTGTGTGTGTGTGTGTGTGTATGTGTGTGTGTATGTGCGTGCGTGCGTGCGTGCATGTGTGTGTGTTTTTGTTGTTGTTGTTGTGGTTGTTGCTCTCTCTCTCTCTGTGCATACATAAGAGTGTGCAAGTGAATACCCAAGTGTGTTTTAATGATAGAGTAAGCTATAATATCTTGTGATCTCTCTCTCTCTCTCTCTCTCTCTCTCTCTCGCTCGCTCTCTGTATACATAAGAGTAAGAGTGTGCAAGTGAGTACCCAAGTGTGTTTTAATGATAGAGTAAGCTGTAATATCTTGTGATCTCTCTCTCTCTCTCCTGTGTGTCTGTCTGTCTCTCTCTCTCTCTCTTTCAGCGCGCGCGCGCGCGTGCGTGCGTGTGTGCGTGCGTGTGTACGTGTGTGTGTGTGTGTGTGTGTGTGTGTGTGTGTGTGTGTGTGTGTGTGTGTGTGTGTGCTATTGTTGCTGCTATTGTTGTTATTGCTCTCTCTCTCTCTCTCTCTCTGTATACGTAAGAGTAAGAGTGTGCAAGTGAGTAGCCTAGCGAGTTTTAATGATAAGAGTAAGCTGTAATATCTAGTTCTCTCTCTCTCTCGCTCTGTGTGTGTGTGTGTCTGTGTTATCCATCAGTTTATACCGCTGTTGTGTTGTTAGTGTGTGGGTTTCTGTTAATATGCGCGCGTGCGTGTGTGTGTGTGTGTGCGTGTGTGTGTGTGTGTGTGTGTGTGTGTGTGTGTCTCTCTCTCTCTCTCTCTCTCTCTCCCCCCCCCCCCCCCCTCCAGTCGTGAGTAGGCTCACCATGAAGATGAAAATGTGGCAACATTTTGCATTGGTGTGTGTATATGTGACATCAGTTTCAAATGATTTGAACGGGCGAAAGAACAAGGTCAGGTAGGAAGCATTTCGTTGTTTATAACTGACATCTGCATGTGGCATGCTAAAATCTTGCTTTACTAAAAGCATGGTGTGGCTGTGGTAGAATCAGTTCACAAGCACGTAGTGCATGCAGATAAACAAGCAAAACATGCCTAGGCCGTGGTAGGGAAACCACTGCAGTGTTCCCAGTGAAGCTGACCCAGACCCGACACTGCTTATTCAGGCCAAGTACCGGCTGTCAGGTAGGAGTCCCCGCGACTAATTTTCTGTCAGTTTAAAAGGAAAGATATGCATGTCCAATATGCTTGAGGTTGAGCATGATAGCTTCAGGAACACATGCTCTCCACTGAGTTGCGATTTCATTTCACTTTGTGTGTGTTCGTTAGTCTGTTTCAGTTGTTTTTTGTTGACAAATCTTTGTGGTGCTTGTCAGCAATGCGTATATGAAAGAACACCCTACTTCCGCCTACGGAAGATGCCGAAGTTCGTGTACTGTACGTCATTCAATGAGGCCTGCGCGCAAGGCAAACCCCCAGGGAACTTTGGCGCTAGAGGGGAAGGTAGGGCGGGCATTAGAGTCTGACATGGTAAGTATACTTAGCCAAACAGGGAGTATAACACAAACTCCCCATTTGGGCGTCGTATACTATACCATGTCAGACCATAGCAGAATTTAAAGTAATAGGAGGAGGGCCGAGCGCCCTAATGGTTCCTGGGGTAGACCGATATGGCTGCATTGGCCGCCACAAATGAAATCCCTTTAGAACCATCAGCCTGGTCATGCGGATGTCCCTTAAATAAAAGTTTATGAAAGGGTTCTCCGAACGCCAGTAGGCTGCCTCCAGGAGATGGCGCACGGGGACAGAGTGCTGGAACGCTGAGGACGTGGCCAGCGCTCTGACCTCATGGGCTCGGGGGGGTGACAGGGCTGGGAGGTCTTTGTACGCCTGGGCATAGGCAGATCTGATAGTATTGGATAGCCACCTAGAGATAGTGCCCCGCCGATGTCCTTCTTGTTGTTGGGGTTGATGGAGATAAGAAGGCGTCGCTGCGAGGAACGCCTGGGGCGGGAACGCTCCCAGTAGTATCTGAGGCACCTAGAGGGGCACAGGTCCATGTCCCACCCCGCTCGTTGCCTAAGATATCCGCTAGAGAGCGGATCAGGAGGGAAGGAGAGGCTGTGCCCGGTTCCTGGTTCTTCGCTAAGAAACTCAGGTAGGAACTTAAGTGAGACCGAGCCGTCTCTGTGTGTGAAAGGCGATGTCCCGAGGGTCCCCGCTGAGGGCATGAATCTCACTTCGCCTTCTGGCTGAGGCCAGGGAGAGAGAAGGAAGGTGGTCTTGAAGGAGAGGAGGTCAAAGGGAATGGAGCGGAGGGCTCGAAAGGGGGTTTTCTGAGGGCGCCTAACACCAGAAAGAGGTCCCACAAGGGGGCGCGCCTAGGGGATTGAGCTTCCCGTAGGGCAACCCCCCGTGATAGTTCTCTGAGTAGAAAGTCATTGTCGAAAGATGGGCCGCCGAGCTGTCGGATGGTGGTGCATACGGCCGATCGGTAGCCCCGAATGGAGCTAGCCGAGAGTTTTAAGGAGGACGAAAGGTGGGATAGGAAATTGCCTAGCTGGATGTTGGAGGGGTGTAGGTAGGGGACCGAGTTAGCCGTGCACCACGTGACCCATCTCTCCCATCTGTAATTATAGAGGGACTCTGTGCTAGCCCTACGAGAGGCCGAGGCCAAGTCTCGTAGTCCCCTGCGATGCTCCCGCTTCTGTCAGGGTCTCTAGGACAGACCGGGGTCTGTCGGCGGGGGGGCGGCGGGGGACCGGTGGTCGCAATTTGGCTGGCATAGAAGCCAAGCGTGTAGGCGAAGCATCTGGGGATTGGAGTGAGGGAGGCCCGAGCGAGGTTGTCTGAGCAAGTCCCACCGAGGGGCTAGCTGGAGAGGGGGGGGAACGTGAGTTAGGGACCTGAGGTCCGGGAACCACGACTGAGTCGGCCACCATGGGTTATGAGGATGAGTTTGGGTCTCTCCAGCCTGGCCTTCCTGATCACTTTGTGAAGTATGGGGAAGGGGGGAAAGGCGTAGGCGACAAGTCCCGTCCAGGGGGAGGGAGAGCGCATCGACCGCGTACGCTCGGGGGTCCGGGACTGGAGAGACATACATGGGGAGTCGATGGTTGAACCGTGTCGCAAATAGGTCGACCATGGGCTTGAACCAGTGATCCCCCAGACAGTGGGTTAGTGTCAGCTTGTTCAGGGTCCACTCTGTGTGCAGAAGGGTCCCTGACCGGCTGAGAGTGTCTGCCAGGATGTTCCGTGTCCCCGCTATGTCTCGCACGGAGGGTGGTTCCCCGTGCGTGGCACCAGCGAAGGAGGGCCTCTGTCCGGAGAGAGAGGCCGATGGAGCCCCCCCCCCCCCCCCCCCCCCCCCCCTTGTTGACGTAATGGGCTACCGACGTGTTGTCCGTGAGGAGGAGAACCAGTCGGTGCGAGATTAGATGCTGGAAGTGGAGGAGGGCCAGTCTGACCGCTTCCAACTCTAATATGTTGATGTGGAGGCGAGCCATGTGTGTGTCCCACATCCCCGAGGCATGACTGTCCCCCAAGTGGGCCCCCCAGCCCGAGTTGGAGGCGTCCGTGTATAGCGAGGGGGGACTGAGTGGGAGAGAGATCGGAACGCCGGTGATCAGGGTGGACGGATTGAGCCATTCCTCCGTGGCGCCCGAGAACACAGGGGGCCGAGGGGAATGGTCAGGTCCCAGCGGTCCGAGGTCTGGGGACCAACGACGACGGAACTCCCTCTGCAGCTGGCGTTTGGGGACCCGACCCAGCGGAATGAGGGCAGAAAGGGACTCCATCATCCCTAAGAGGGAGGACAGAGTTCTGGCCGAGGTGTGCGAGGCTTCTCGGAGGCGCACGATGAGGTCCACAATCCGGGCGGACCTCTCCGGGGTCGGGGCGACCTTCATGGTAATCGTCGAAAAACTCATGCCAGGAAAGAGAACCTCTGACTGGGAATAAGTTCGCACTTGAGGGGGTTGATTACAAACCCCAAGGTGGAACAAAGGCTGAGGAGGCGGGGGGGTGTGGGCCTGGCACTGAGCCTGGGAGGAGGCTAGGACAAGCCAGTCGTCGAGGTAAACCAGGAGGCGAATGTCCTCCTGCCTGGCCAGGGCGGCCATCTCCTTGACAACCTTCGTGAAGAGGAAGGGTGCCAGGGAGAGGCCAAAGGGGAGAGCTTTGAACTGGAACACCCGAGCTTGCCAGACGAACCGGAGGTAACGTCTGTGCGCGGGTGAATAAGGATCTGGAAATACGCATCTTTCAGATCTATGGAGGTCGCCCAATCTAGGTGGTGAATGGAGTCTCTGATCTGGGAGGGTGTGTCCATCTTGAACTTGGTATGTCTTAGGAACTTGTTGAGGGGGGGAGAAAGGTCGAGGATGGGCCTCCATCCCCCCGAAGGTTTGGGGATCACGAACAGGTGGGAGTAAAACCCGGGGTTGGGCTGGAAAACTTCTGCGATGGCCCCCTTCTGTAGGAGTTCGAGGACTTCCAGGCGGAGGGCCTCTGGGCCTGGGGGGGGGGGTCGCTGGGGGACGGAGGAGGAAAACGCATGAGGGGGGGCGACCGTGAGCCCAGGGTAGGCGAAACCCATCCTGAAGCACCGACACTACCCAGGGGGGGCTGAGGCCCATACGTCGCCACTGGCGGGCATGCCGGGAGAGGTTGCCCGCCAGGGGGAGCCGATGGTCCGGGGGGGGGGAAGGGGTACAGTGGGCGGGTCTGTCTTGCTGGCAGGTTGTGCCAGTTCCATGCCCCCTACGGGAGTGTCCTCCAGTCACCTGCGGGGCCGTGCTTGCTGCTGGCCGAACCGAAAATTCTGGCGAGGTTTTGGTTTAGGCCTCTGCGAGTTAAGTGGGCGCTTGGCCGGCCCGGCGGTGTGAGATGGGGCTTGACGGGGGGTACGGGAGTGGCCTGTTGGCCTGGGGTAAGACCGAAAGGGGGGTCTGGAAGGGCGTGGCTGAGGCCGGGGGGCGAAGGACGCCGCCTGCTTGCGTTCCTCGAGAGAGAGAGAGACATAGCCGAGGTGGAGTACTCGCCAAAAAGAGCGAGTGATCCTGGCCGGGGGACACATCGTAGGGATGCCTGAGTGCCGGGGCCGGGGAGAGTGAGGAGCGTGCAAGCACCGCGTCTCTAGCCACAAGCAGACAATTAAAATGGCTTGTTGCTGCGCTGTCCGCCGCAGCCGACAAGTGATGCGATATCCTGTTGACTAGGTGTCGCATGAAGGGATCGCTGAACAAGCGAAGTTCGTCCTGGTGGGGTTCGGAGTTTGTATCCGAAGGCCCTGGGACGGCGCCGTCATCCCCAGGCCAGAGTACCTCCGCCCTCTGCAAGAGCATGCTAAGGTAGGCATGCCTGCTGCAGTGTGTGTAAGATGCCCATCCGGGCTACTCGGTCCCAGTCCTTTAACGCCTTAAAGGAGACAGTGGCCGAAGTAGGGGGGGGCCCGGTTGGGTATCAGGCGACAATCCGATTGGGAGATGGCCCACTCCCTGGTGGCCGGATTGTCAGCAAAGAGGGAGGTAACAGGGTGCTTCCTGCGGGTCCCAAGTAGGGCGCCGAAAGGGGCCGCATTGGGTGCCGGGGGAAGGTCTTGACCCGGCGTGGGGACGGCGTCTGCACCCCTGGCGCGCGTTTCGCCGGACTCTCCCACAGTGAAGTGAGGGACTGAGGAGCTACAATCCTGAGTCTTGAGTTGGGCTGGGGGCGGCCCAACGATCTCAGGAAAGGCCAAGATATCGGGCAGGGAGGGGCGTCCCTCGACACCAAGTCCGGTCGAAACCGTTCAATGGTGTTGATGTCATAAAGTGATGAGAGAGGTCCTCATCGTAGTCCTCCTCAGGCTGTGGGGAGTCTAATTCCTGGGAAGGGAGGTCTTCCTCAGGAGGCAAAGTGCGCGGCGGGGTGCCGGGCCCTGGCCCTGGGGGGGGGGGGGGGGGGGGGGGGGGGGGCGGGACCCTCGTGGCTCTATACTCGGCAGACGGGGCTAGGGGGGAGAGCCCGGACTGCCGATCGGACAGCGCCCGAGGTGGGGAGACCAGGTCGACCCAAGTCTGTGAGGTTGGGTGCCACAATCGACCAAATAGTTGTTCAGGTTGGGTGTGGGTATTAAGCCACTGGTCCCTCTCGGGGGCATAGAGCCACTGGTCCCCGGGGAGATAAGCGGGGGCTGTGGGCGGCCCCCAGAGTACTGTGCAGGGACTCGCCGGGGACCGGGGTAACCTGGGGCAGCAGGGGGGGGGGAATAATAATCGACCGTGTCCCCCCCCCCCCCCCCGGGAGCATGCCGGGCCCCAGAGGAATGGGGCAGGTTACCCGTGGTCCCGCTGGTAGATCCTCCCCCCGGAGGAACGGGACCGAGGACGTTGCCCCCAGTGGGGGGCCGAGTAGGTCGGGCCCCCAACGTCCTGAACCCCTAGGGGAACCTGCGACGGGGCGAGCGGGGTTGGTCGGCCGTCTTTGTGTATGATCACAACCGGTGGATGCACTCGGTGTTCCCATACGCCCCCAGAGTTATGGACATGTGGACATGCATGGTCGTGCCAAGACGTGGCCATAAAAACACTGCATCGGAGGAAGGGGACGCTCCTCGTGCAGGGGTGTTGGCTGCACCTGTGCACGGAGGGGGAGAGCGTCGTGAGACGGCGAGTCCAGATGGGGGGAAGAAGTGGGACCCGCCTGTCTCATAAATGCGAGTGACGGGTGGGGGTTCCAGCCCAAGGCCGTCACCCGTGCCTGTCCGCGGCCCGGGCAAGGGTCCCCGGGGGGCCGGGGGTCGCGTGACTCGGCATAGTAAGGTGATGAGTGAGTAAGCGCAGGAAAGCTAGAAGGCAGGGTGGCTGGGGGCGAAGCGGACTCCCGCTGGGATGTTTTGGCTAGGGGGGGTCCCTTAAGTGGGGCCTTGCCCTTAGATTTCCTGGGCATGTCGAAGGAAAGGCACTTAGCAATAGCCGCCGGTTGCCTTCTAGCTTTCGAACGCAACGGTCGTGCGTCCGTCGGTCGGGTAGAGGAGGGAGATTCCCGCGTCCCCTCCGCGGGAGGGTCATCTCCAACTACCGCGGCCGTCCCGTTCTCCCAAGGAGAGAACGGTTCGCTCGGGGTTGGAACCAACTCGTGGGTCCTCCGGGAAAGAGCGCGAACCCTGCACGTCAGAGTTGTTGCTCGACCCAGCCGAGTCCTTCACCATATATTGGGCGATGGCGCCGAGCGAAACGGAGCACACGATCGTAAGCGAGAAAGTCACGACGGTCGATCGAGGGGAATAACTAGGGCAATCGATCGACCGTGCGCACACAAAAAAAATAAAATGAACAACGTACACAATGGAAAATAAGGTAAACAAGTCCGTACAGGGACACAAAGCGCAGCAGAAAAGGCGAAAACTGCGCGTGAGAAGCGACCGTGGCGTGGCCCAAAGTGCTGAGTAACGCCACGTGTAAATACCAGGACAACGGTCGATCGCGATCGTTGAGGACACGAAGGCGAGCGAGAATTTCTGGCAAATGAGGGAGGGGGGGCAAAGGAATTAAATTGTGGACGAAAAAAACCCCCTGTAAAATACTGGGGTATAAGTTGGTGACAAGAGGGGGAGACCGGCGCAAAACAAAATGGCGACGAGACTGGAAGATGGCGACGAGACTGGCTCACGATCGTCGCACAGGAGGTTGTGGAATCGTGGAATAAATGACGGCGAGGGAGAAAACGGAATTTAGTGGCGACTGGGCCGAAGGCGATTGAAAAGGGAGGCCGATGGATAAAGAGAGGCACCGAACCAGCGATGAACGCGGCGATGGAAAATGCCAATCAAGCTGAAACGGTGACGCGGCGGAAAGCAGAACCGGGAGCACACAATCGCGCGAGAAAATTCCGAAAAAATAAGGTTAGAATGCTAGCCCAGCGATAACCTCACACGTCAAGATACTCTGAGGGATAAGCACAAGCCACAAATAAATGAGTTCAGAATGCGAACACAGCAATCTTTACACAAGGCAAAGTATAGGCGAGACAGAGCACAAGACTTATCTTGCTTGGGTGACAGGCCGAAGAAGAATGACGTACAGTACACGAACTTCGGCATCTTCCGTAGGCGGAAGTAGGGTGGGCGTCACGTGACTATCTTATGACTGATGGTCTGACATGGTATAGTATACGACGCCGTACTCCAAAGTGATTTTTAAAATGTTTTTGACTGTTGTTTTCAATAGGTCAAGGTTATAGAACAACTTAAAACTAAGAAAATTATGTAAAATTTATAGCTGTAGCTTAATTAGGAGCGAAGTTATGATTTTTTTAATATTTAATTTTTTTTACGACAGTCAGAATTCCCCATAAGGGCCATGTTTGGAGGCCTGTAACTCGGCCATTTGGCAAGTGACATGTCTGAAACTATGGGTGACTGATGTCAACTACTTGTAATATACACTGATTTTTTTCAGACCTGAGGCTCTTGCAGAGTCCGACTACCACACTCCTAAAAATGCCAAAATCTTCATTTTGACTTTTTTTCCTTCCATATCGGCAACCAAAACAAGTTATAAAATGACACATCCCTGCTTTCAATTGACATACAAGCATGTAACTTATATCAAAATGATCAGGATTACAAGATCTATCCAATAAGAAGACATTCAAGCATGTCAGCACAATTGTACACCCCCATACCACCCACCTTCACCCCCCCCCCCCCCCCTTTTTACCTAACTTCTTGTGTGCCATGTAAACATTACGTATACAAATTAAATATCTCTGCTTGGCATGATCTTATGAAAAAACATATGATTGACATTTGTACCAAAAGTAATGCTCAGAAGATTAAAAAGCAAGAAACTTTGCCTACCCCCCCCCCCCCCCCCCCCCCCATCCCCTCCTCGCTCCTCTCCCCCACCCCCTTTCCTCCCCTCCACCCTAATTCTCCAGTGCCTATGCTTTTCCATATATTAGTGAACTTATATATATGATTGCCAAGAAATACTGAATATAACAATGCCATTACAAAATAAATACACTCATCCCTTGAGTTTTTTTACCCTGGCCCCATACCCCCTTGCCAGCAGGAACTGAATGGACAAACTTAACGGTTTACTTAATTGTAGTTGAAAGCCTGAAGAATTGCTCCTCTTTCTAATTGGCATACATTTTTAGAATGATAAATATCCGGACGAGCACAGTGTAGAAAAAACCAAAGGAAGGGATAGGAGTGAGATGTGCATATGCTGGCCAAGGCTTGCAGCTAATCGGTAAACAGCACCAACTTTCAACACATGCTGACACACAATCACCATCAAAAGTACAAAAGACAGTGTATAAAAAATGAAAGAAATGAAAGATGAATAACAGATTTTGTCTGATGTATTTTCATTTTTTGATTAATTTTCAAACATTTGGAGAAAATAACAGTCAAATGTGGGTTAACAGCCCACTGGCTCTTTCTTAGTCATGGAGAGAAAGTTTGTGTAGAACTGGCCATTGTTACAGTGTATGTTGACCAGAACAATGCCTGTTGTAGCAGACACTAACTGCACAGTTTGGAGCACCTGAAGTAATAATAAATTGAGTTAGGGTTGTCATTAATTGATAAATCATGATGATAGCTAATCCATTCCATTCAGTCACACACACACACACACACACACACACACACACACACACACACACACACACACAGAATCACGCACACACACATAACATACATTATCACCATAACCGCCAATGACAATGGAGTGCATAAGACAAGTGTTTTAGAATCTCAGCTTGATTTATTTGATAAAGGAAATACAGGCACAAAATTAATATTCTGTACAAAGCTTAAATAAATGTTTAAGAACTGCCCAAAAACGTGGACAAAACGAATCACAAGACAAAACACATGATTCGTTTGTCGACGTTTTTTTTTGCAGTTCACAAACGTTTTAAAGATTTGTTTAGATTTCCGCCTGCAGTCATCTCACTTTGCAACTAGATCTAATATTCTATACATTTTCCTACTGGAACTGTGTTAGTTTCAGCTGTTCATTCGACATGGGCCTCAAAAGCGTCGTTGGGCACGGTCACGTGACCTAATAAAATTTGATATTTAAGTCGAACAGGAAAGATCTGGTTAAAAAAAAAATCAACAGAAAAAAGCCTTGAAGTCATACAAACTACACCTGTAACATATCCATGGAATCTAAGCAGCAGTTTTAATTTGGTGTAAAATACAAAACACATACTCCTCTCATCAGCACGACCCCCCACCATTACTCCGGTCTGATGTTTCGGTCGTCAAACAAAAACAAAGTAATCAAAATATATGACAGTAATATAGTTAAATCGTGATGTAAAACTGACGGAAAAGGTTGCAATTTACCATTCAAAATAGCGGAACGGCGTGGTTTGAAGACGACTCGTCGATATTCGATAGATTCCGTTTAATATTTTACGGGTCGCATGCCGTCTTGTACTTAGCGCCATTTCAATTTTCATGTGTCGACGTCGAAGCTGCACCACGGCTTGTTTCATAGCTTTGCGCTCCGCGGCATTTGAACGGACAAACTTCAAATTTTTACTCAAATATAGTTTAAACCCTGAAGATTTGCGTGAGTGTAAAAGTATAAATGTCTCTCTGGTTTTATTCTCGAAAATTTTACATGAAACATTTTAAAACGGTTTTTCACTCTGAATTTTCCGTTGAATGCCTACACTTCGCACACGAGACGTTACGGGGATGACTCTTCCTGTTTAGCATGCTATTTTTAGAACTACTAACGGTGCCACCGAGCGCATAGCAGACGACGAAAGGCAGTGATCGGAGCGAGACGCGCGCATGGCGGCCGACGCTGGCGGCTACTCCGTAACAGCGCAAACTTTCAACACACGCTACACACACACTCACCACCAAAAATATAAAAGACAATGTATGGAAATGAAAGATAAATAACGGGTTTTTTCAGGCGTACTTTTATTTCTTGATTTATTAATAAATATTTGTAGAAAATCACAGTTGAATGTGGGCCAACAGCACACTGCCTCTTAGTCATAGAAAGAAGGCCTATGCTTGGTGGTTTACATGAAAAACAGTGCTTTGGGTACATTTGACAAACAGTGAAACCACGCACACAAACAGCACTTAGCAATGGTCAGTCACAAACATCAAATCTTGGGGGTACCACATAATGACCTGACACTGACTGCTTCCTGTGGACTTCACGTGATGACCTGATAATGACTGCTCCCTGTGGACTCTGCCTGATGACCTGATAATGACTGCTCCCTGTGGACTCCACGTGATGACCTGATAATGACTGCTCCCTGTGGACTCCACGTGATGACCTGATAATGACTGCTCCCTGTGGACTCCACGTGATGACCTGATAATGACTGCTCCCTGTGGACTCCACATGTTGACCTGATAATGACTGCTTCCCTGGACTCCTCATGTTGACCTGATAATGACTGCTCCCTGTGTACTCCATGTGATGACCTGATAATGACTGCTCCCTGTGGACTCTGCCTGATGACCTGATAATGACTGCTCCCTGTGGACTCACATGTTGATCTGATAATGACTGCTCCCTCTGGACTCCACATGTTGACCTGAAAATAACTGCTCCCTGTGGACTCCACATGATGACCTGATAATGACTGCTCCCTGTGCACTCCATGTGATGACCTGATAATGACTGCTCCCTGTGGACTCTGCCTGATGACCTGATAATGACTGCTTCCTGTGGACTCCACATGTTGACCTGACACTGACTGCTCCCTGTGGACTGCATGTGATGACCTGATAATGACTGCTCCCTGTGGACTGCACGTGATGACCTGATAATGACTGCTTCCTGTGGACTCCACATGATGACCTGATAATGACTGCTTCCTGTGGACTCCACGTGATGACCTGACACTGACTGCTCCCTGTGGACTGCACATGATGACCTGACAATGACTGCTCCCTGTGGACTCCACGTGATGACCTGATAATGACTGCTCCCTGCGGACTCCACGTGATGACCTGATAATGACTGCTCCCTGTGGACTGCACGTGATGACCTGACACTGACTGCTCCCTGCGGACTCCACGTGATGACCTGATAATGACTGCTCCCTGTGGACTGCACGTGATGACCTGACACTGACTGCTCCCTGTGGACTCCACGTGATGACCTGATAATGACTGCTTCCTGTGGACTCCATGTGATGGCCTGATAATGACTGCTCCCTGTGGACTCCACGTGATGACCTGATAATGACTGCTCCCTGTGGACTCCATGTGATGACCTTACGGTGACTGCTCCCTGTGGACTGCCGGTGCCGGTGGTGGTCATCAAATGCTAATACTTGGAAGAAATGTTCAGCCCAGGATGGCTTCTTCTTGCATTTCTACTGAGTTTACTTAACTCAAATGAGAAGACCAGAACTTCACTGATCAGTTCCAACTGCTGACTGGATGGTTCTCTGAAAGTGTTGCTACAGGTTTCTGACTAACGCTGCAGGTGGCAGTATCTGGTTGACCACATATGAAGCAGAGTGCGGACAGAACACAGCCCTGTCATATAGTCTCAGACCAAATGAACTCCACAGCATCTTCCTACTCCTCTCATTGACCAAAACTTAAAAAAACAAACAGAACCCCTAAAACTTTGCATTCTGTGGCCCTTCACGCCCTGCTGTCTTGGTGACACTGTGGTTGGATTCCAGTTCCATATTCTTGCCTCAGGAGAACTAGTGTAAACCCCCCCCCCCCCCCCCCCAGCGTTGGTAAATTCATGGTGAATGTAGTTACATGGACATAGTGGTGCTTCTGCAAAAGGTGAAAACACTCACTCTGACCCAGTCATCTTCCTGAGCTGGTGGTGTGTATATCATATCTATAATGCTAATTACAAGTGAAAGTAAAACCACAATGCATTATTTGATGTTCCTATCAGGCTTTGCTTGTTGATCATGCTGGAAATGTGCTCTTTTCATATTTGTAACGAAACAATATAAATGAACAGAGAGAACATACATGTTCAATCTGAGAAATATGAAAGAAACTAATCCAATATTTTATGGGCAATTCAGATTTTGACCCCTCCCCCCCCCCCCCCCAATCCAATATGGGGGGGAGAAAGCTGCACTGATCTTATCTATAAACCTAACTGTGAAACTGAAAACAAGCCCTTAATGTACTGTAAACATCTCAGCTGAGGAAGGAGGGACTGGATTAAAGTTGTGTCCTGCACATACTGAATCAGCACAGCATCACTGAACACAGTGCAGTGTCTCCTCTGTTGGGACACCTCATGGCGACCTGATACTCACTGCTCCCTGTGGACTGTGATTCTGTGACAGGATGATCTGAAGTGCGACTATACATGGAGGAACTAGAATGTACAGTGTTGTGAGAAGTAACATGGAGGCAGCATAGAAAATGAAACAAAACAGTTGGTCAGTCTCACTGTCCAAGACGAACACACTGAAAAGACTTACTATGAAAGGAGAGACGCGGCCAATGGCGCCAGGCCTGTTGGCAATGTTGAAGAGGGCAGCCACACCCTCTGTGGCACCAAAGAACTCACACAGCTGGGGAATCCGGAAACGCTTCTGACTTGTTCAAAGATGTCTGTGCGGAGTCCGTTGCCAAAGGCACCTCGCACTTTGTGTATGCTGTCAAGTTTATGCTGATGACAGCAAACAAATTCTTACCTTTAGACACTTAAAACAGTCCATACTCTGCCATTTGCTTACCCAAATAAAAGGATTATTTACAAAGGCCAGTGGTTTGGAGGAGCTTTTGGCTACATGTTTTTATATAACACTCATTTGACATTCTTTCAGATGTGTCTTTCTTTCTTCCTTCCTTTCTAGTTTGTTTGCATTTTTTTGTTAAAAGATCATTTTGGGAAAACTACTACTACAGATCATTTTGGAAAGCAACAGCAAACAAGTGAACAGTAAATCAGCTTCAAATGAAACTGTTTGCAACAACAACAAACAAGCAAATCAGGAATTATTTTGATATGCTAAGGTACAGACATTGAAGTAGCATCAAAGTAAGACTGAGCACCAAAGGATAAGGCTAATGAACATGGAAAAGTCTTCTTCTATTCTTCATACATAGTCATCATCATGAAAGAGCACCTAGATCACAGTGGATTTTCAACTCGGCAATATGCGTGATTCACTGCACAGACATTCACACTATGTACCACCTACACTGCTGACTGAGTTTGTATTACTTTATTTGCTTTGCACCTTCATCACAGTTCAAGTTATATGTTAGTGACACTGCTTTCAGAAACATCTCTGTTACACAACCATCACATGCTCTTTAGTCATGGATGGTCATAGCAAAACTGTCGACTGCATTGATCAAGTACATGCAGTATTTGAATAATGCATGACTCAAACATGGAAAATTAAAAACATCCTGTACCTCCATATCTGCACAATGTAGCAGTGAAGCATGGTTTTGTGGATCAGGAAGTTCATCTCTTGCAGCTAGATAAATTTTGTGACTTGTTTCTGACAATGCCAGTTTGCAGCAAATGTTGACAAAACTGCTTGCCCTATCAAACTTTTCTATGGGATTTACTCTCATTTCCACCGTTAATGTTTTCGTGATATCGGCTTTCAATCCTCCTCGACAATGCACAGTTTCAGACCATTCTTCAGACAGACATTCTTGTAGAACAGAAATATATAAGAATTCGAAGTTCAACAACTAAAAGTTCACTAACGCGTTGAAAACATAAATTAGTATGAAGTGCGCAGGCACGCAATAATCGACAAGGGCATTCACTCCAAACAACAAGCTGTCTGCGAAGAGCTACAATACCACAGTAGCCAAACTGCAATAAAACAAAGCTGGCACATAAAAAAATATGACCAGGAAAATATTTAAAAGAGTTTTCAGAACAAAGACAGTAGAAAGATCCACAAAGACAAGAAAACAGCAAATGACAGCAAAAAAAGACAAAGCAAAAAAAAAAAAAAAAGGTAGAGCGACAGAAACTGACAATAAAGAGAAAGTTACAAGCACAGAACATTCCAGAAGGCAGGAGAGGTATTTGTATTGGAAGAACCCCTGGAATTCCCCAAGATGACCCCCATACACCCTGAAAGCGCCTTCATGTCCAAAAAATGATGCTATATAAAAATTGATGCAATATCTCTGTCTTTCTCAAAAATAAGCACCTGTGACAAACAGGACCAAACAAAACACTGACCGGAGGCTGAGCAAGAATATATCTGAAGATTTCCCCGATATACTGAATGACCGTTACATTGTACTTCCGACAGTCAGACCAGAAGTGGGAGGCTGAAAATTTGTTTCGTAGAACCATTGTGTTCCCTGTAACAGATCAAGGCTGAAAAGTCAAATGATTGATTGCGGCATTGTTAACAGTTTTCAATGAGGACAAATTGGGTAGAAAAACTATGTCGACTATATGCAAGACTTGCCATTAATTCAGTTACCAGCTTTTATTTTTCATAAACCTCACTGTACTGACAGTCTGCAACTTTATGAAGATTTCAGAGTAGACAGCTGACAAGAAAGACAACATCAGCATTTCAACCAATAAGACTCATCTGTTCAGAGCTAAGCTAAGCACCTTGATCTTCAAATGTAGTTGACCCTTTACACCTGCAAACAGTAGACATAATTTCAAAGCATTAGAGAGAGACAGAGAGAGAGAGAGAGAGAGAGGGGGGGGGGTTGAGAGAATGGAGGAGGATGGGGCGTCATGGAATTTTGTTTCACAAAGTTTCAACATTTTTTTGGTCTACCTTTTACTTGTCCATGTCCCATTAAGTGACATTACTTTGAAGATAATGTGATTAAAAGAAAAATCATAATTATTGTTGTTGCTGTTATTAATTTTAGATATGTTTATATGAGTAGTAAGAAACTTGTGGAGAGCGTGGCAGCAGAGAGTCCTCAGAAAAGAAGCCCCCTTCAAGCAAGTGTTTCGGCCCTTATCTCCTGACACTCTAGGGGGGTTGGGCCACACCTGGTTCATGACTCCGGATGTCCTTCTGCTGCCCTTTTTTTTCCCATCTTGGGATGAGCCATGGCTGGGATTTGAACCCATGCCCCTTTGGACATGCTCATTCCACTTAATGACTCGCGCACTAACCACTGAGACACCTGATATTTGTAGGAAAGTTAAGCCTTATGAAGTTCACTTTTGTTCCTCCTTGACCAGATCCAGCTTGAACACCTCTGCTGCAAGTTGTTATATTTTCCTTCAAAGGTGGGCCCAAGTCTAAGCTGCAATAATGGAAGCTACGGGGGAAGGTAGATGGGGGAGGGGGAGAAGTGAGGCTGAAGACATTTGCAAAATGATATATAACTGTGGGGCTGAAGACATTAGAAAAACCATATGAAAATGCATATGTATTTAAAAATATCATGATAATAATAACGGGAATCTGACAGAACATGCAAGCACATGTAGGGAACATGACCAGTCACTTTGGTCAAATCACATAGCGTTCTAGTTTCATTATATTTATAAAATTCAGAAGTGCAGGCTGTGTAAACAGCGCACCTTTTACCTGTGTACGTCACTGATCAGTCTGGTTGAATGGCGTATGCTGAGTTTTGTCGAGTAAAAAAAAAGCAGTTTTGGCACCAATTTCATGCAAACTACTGTTCATTTTAAATATAAATAAAGGGATGACAAAGATGTGTTTCACCATGACTTCTGTACAGAAACAAATTTATTATGTGCATATAAAGTTTAGGGATCAAAATCAATGAAGCCAAATTTTCAAGTTGAAAAACTTGTGATTTTGTGATTCCCTTGTTTTTGAAGTTTTGAACAAAACCTTACCAATTCAGATGCAAAAACTGCTGACCAAAGAAGACTTGTTTTTGATTTTAGGAGGCAAAAGTACTGTGCTGGTCAATGCAGTACTAAAATATGTTTTTTTTTTTTTCTTGTTCTTGTGAACTGCCAAAGTGTCCACACTTTGCACAGCGATAAAGCGGACAGCAGAGTTCTGCTGAATTGCCGCGGTGAATCAAGATCATAGCACAGATGTTTGAAACAATAAATGTCTGAAATTGTTTTCGATGATACACAACTGACCTTAACCAGTTCTGATCGGTGGGCCGACAAGGTACTGAACCAACATCAATCCACAAATGGAACAAATATTGCCCCCACCCTCTTCCCCCCACCTTCCCTCCTATTTCACCTAATTCATTTTCCTACTTTATACAGCAATATCCTATTTCCTTGTTCAGCAGATTTTTCCACCCTAAATATGGAAACATCGTACAGGTTAACAGGCCTATTCAGAGACATACCACTTGCTGTTAAAAGCATGAAAGGGTCACACTGATTGCAGTGTTTTTTATCTATACATGACAAAACCAGGGACCTTTTATCAAGAGGTTGTAAAGCCCAATTCCCCCTCCAGAACTGTGGTACAGTGGAAGACACGTGTACATGATGTCATCCTTGTCTGCGCCCACAACAGTCAGTACCAGCCCTATGTGGTAGGCCTTCCGCTGGCTGATGAAAGCAGGCTTGGGCAGACCTGACACACACATACATGGGAGCACACATATCAAGCAGGTGCTTCAAACTGCGGTTTAGCCAGACCAAAAACAAGAAAATTAAATAAACAAAAAAACAAGCCCTTCGCCTCTCTCCTCTGCAAAGAAAGAAGGAAAGAAACAAACCAAAAATGCTCTTCCTGAAGTGCATTTCATTCTCAGAATTTCTGCAGCCATTTCCATATAGTTAAATTTCTCTTGGCAACTAATTCCCATTTGCAGTCACTGTTTCCTGTTTGTTTTCAAAACTTTTTAATGAAAATGATACTGAAAAACTACACGTAGGTCCATGCTCGATGTGTATTTACAAAATGTCATCCAGATATGTGCGTGCATGAACGGAAGCTTGTGTTCTTTACATCCTGTAAATATACACAGGCAAGTGAAACAACACTTTCCTTGTTATGAAAGCAGGTTTGTGTTCTTTATATTTTGTAAATATACACAAGCCACTGAAATAGATATCACACAGCCCAAAGGCTGAGCGCCTGCCAGCGCCCAGTAAAACATGTGGCAACAATAGGCGCCGCCATGTTTCTCGTAGAAAAGGAAGAAGCCTCGCGAGAACATGACTTCCTTCTTCCTGTAGCCATTCACTTCAGTTTGCAAAAAACCGCAAAGTCGATACGTGAGTTATGAATTTTTAAAGATTTGTGGTTGAAATGTTGTTTTTCACCATGGCTAACCTGGATTTCTGCCGTTCTATAATGAGATTTAGTGATGAAGATACTGTGATTTGTAGGATTTATGGCATAACACTTAGTGAAAAGTGCTGCATAATGAAGCTTACTGTGACCTAGGTTTCGACTGGGATGAGGTTCCAGATATGATAAACAACGATTCGGAAGAAAGTTCTGAAGAAGAAGATTTTTTTTTCCCCGAGAGTAAATGGCTTATGCGACAAAACTTATGATATAGCAACTTATGATATAGCAACAAATATATTCGTACGAATTTAAAAATTATTTTCATTTCGTTATTTCTGTTCCTCTCTTTTAAATTAATTTTAAATTGGGTAACCATGTTCAAATTACGGAGTTACTTATCTTGCCATAGGTTTTCGGTGTAACTAAGCTCAGGTAAGTGCCATACTGAAGAGGGTTAGACAAGGTCTGTCCCAACAAATACAGCATACCTGTAGTGCCAGACGTGTAAATGTAAGTCATAATAGAATCCGCCGTCATTCCCTCTCACACTGCGGTCTGGGCGAACGGGCAGAGACTGAAGCATCAGGGCATCAAAGTTGTGCATGCCCCCGGGCACCTCCTGGCCCGCGGCCACACCCTGCACATACACCGACAGGTGCCCCAGGTCTTGGTGCACATCGCTGACAGCTTGCTGTAGGTCCTGTCCTGTTAGAACACAATACACCATCACAGAGTGGGTCAGTCGCATGGTCAGTGAGGTGCCACTGTTCAGCACCCATTCACATGCCACACATGATTCTCATTACCTGTGACGTCTGTCCGATTTAAAACTGAAGTCCCTGCAGCCTAATGCCAGAGCATCAGAAGGTCTCTGACCAAAGAAATGTCCCAGAGCTTGGTTTATCAGAAGTCGTGTTCCCCACTCTAGATCTGAATAAGCCTTATTGTGCATCCCCAGTTCTACTGTTGCTATCACTTGAGCAAACTCCAGTACCCTCACCCTCCCTCTCCAGCTATCAAGCGCATGCTAAAATACGTATATTCCATAGGTGCACATATTACCAGGTTCTGGACTGGGTAGGTTCACTTTCCTTTGGCCCACCAGAGTCCTTCCCCTTTTTTTTTCCACATGGCCTCTATGTCCAGCAAGGAAACTGAAGTTTGTTGTGCCTTTCTGTGAGAGGGCTACGTCACCATGTCAACTGGATATTTTCATTAAAAAAAAACTGAATTGATTTCAACACATCTGTCTAGAATAACTTAATGAGTATTTTGTTTAGCTAAAATAAAACTGAAGTAACAAAGAAGTGGTTTAGTAAGATAAAGTACTAGGGTATACTACTCAGAGCTTCATTTAGTTAATATCATAGGTATACTACTCAAAGCTTCATTTAGTTAATATCAGAGGTGCAAGAAGATCTGCTGTATGAAGCAGGCAGTGTGCCCTGCGATCTGCAATAGGGTCAATTCAGAATTCAGATTAACACTCAACTTCAAACTGGAGCCTGAAGCTTCAGAACAAATAAAGATGCTGCATGCGGGTCAGGTGTTCAAATTTTGATGCTGCAGGATGGTGTAGTAAGACTTTGAAAAGCAGGCTACTGTTCCCATGATATGTCAAGTCTCTGGGGATGGGGCTTAATTCAGTTTGTAGCGAGGCAGTGCCAGTTTCTGAAACTTGGATGTCCAGAGCTACCAAAGCCTCAATAGCACAAAGAATCGCATTTTGACATTTTAAAAATAGCATTCCAATCTACAGTGCAGCACTTTCATGTGATATTACAAGTCTGACTCAACAGCACTTTCAGCCACTTTGCTTTGAACATAACATGATAGCAGGGTAGAAAGACAGAATCCTTACAAATTGTTATATGGTTTAGTCTATAAAACTCAACATGGCAGACAATGAAACTAATCCATAGGGAAGCAAAATTGTGATAACCTCAAGGGATTTTCATTTGCTTTTTTGTCCTCACCTTACTGAACTTCGTCATTTTTTTAATGAAATAGATCTGCAGTCTAAAGATCTCTATATCTTGGTTCCATTTATGGCTAAGTCCGTGAAATTTTTTTATTTGTTGATTTGTTTCTTTGTGCAGCATTTTGTCATGGAGCATAGCACTATCAATGCAATCGCTGCATGCTATGCCAAAAATGGTGCACTCAGTAGCTCTGGACTTAAAAAAAAATGCATCACAAGTGTGACCAATTGTGCAGTAGAACTCTGTGATTGGTTTGAGACTTTTGTAAGATCAAGCCCCACATTTGTAAATAATGAGAAGAAGCTTCAGTTCATCTGATACTATGACTGGGGTGTGGGCATCAGTCCCCATGTAGGGCAAGGTCCACTGTCATGAACTGATGAAGAACCTTGGAAAGGAAAGTAAGATTTTTCTAATTCTTTTCTTTCTTTCTTTCTTTTTCTTTTTTTTTTTTTTATAGGAGGGAATGGTGATTGGTGAATAAATAACAAAGCAGGGATTAATTTGTGGAGTCCTCCTGATCTCTCAGTATGTGACTGATCTGTTGCACCTGTGCATCCCATCATGTGAATTCCATTATTCGTTTGATACCTGTCCTTTCCTAATTCTCACTGTTTGTGCTTAAACTTTTGGTCTATGTTTTTTTGCCTATCAGGTCCTTTCCTTTGGATATCAACTCCCATATCAACTTACATACTCCGTTTCCTTGCCCTCTCACACTAAATCTGAAAAAATGCCCTTTTCCCTACTACCTGACAGACTAAATATGCTATATGTCGTTCATGTTCTATGCCGTTTGGCTGTGTGGCTTTCACTTGGGTATGATTGTGTTTTCATAAATCTTTAGTTGCTGTTGTTTGACAGGGGGGTACAGATGGAGGAGGAGGTTGAAACGGGCGGGAAAAGAGCTAGTATACTTAGATACAGTGGCAGCATTTAATTACAGCATGCGTTTTGTGTCTTGTTGTTGCTGTTCTTGCTCATTTGTTGTAAAGTTTTGTATGTATAGCTGCTGATCGTAAACATTTATGGTATTTATTTTATAAGATGTAAAAATATTTTTCAAACAATAATAGTTATGATTTATCATATACCACGTTCAACCTGACATTAAACATACCCTGACATTAATACACACACAGATGTATTCTACATTTTAGTCCCGTCTCTGCTTGAAAACATTCAGCAAAATCATTCAGAAAAAACACATTCTCACGAACACACAGACACATACACATACATGCACCAGACAGACAGACTTAGAGAATGGTATACCTGCACCAACAATGAGAAGCAGTGGGTCTGTGGCTAGGATGGAGTGAGACAAGTGCTTAAATCGCAGGTTATAGTTGATCAAGGCCACAGCAACAACACCAGCTTCTGCAACCCTGGACATGCCCACACCCACACAATGCATTCAGGAAGACAGAAACTGAAAGACATGAGCCAGAGAGTTGCAAGCACAAATAAAACCAGCTCCAACCACCATTGGCAGAAATTTCACATAGCAATCAACCCTAACTTGTTTGATGTCAGGAACTGTGCCAAAGTTCCTGGTGGTTTCATGTGCATTTATTTTAAAAGAAAAACAAACAAACAGAATCCAAAAGGAATGATGTTAAAGTCTTGAGACTAGAGGCCTACCTAGTCATGGAAAATGTGCAGCATGCATGCCATGCCTGTGGTAAGTAGATGACAGGGTGAGTGGTTTATCTCCTGTGGGACAAGACAAGCTGTTGAATCAGAGGACACACTGGTTGACAGCTTCATACAAAAACCAAGGCGCTGGCAAGGGTCCATGCCTCATATTTTCTTCTGAATGACACAGAAGGTGTTTAAAGTAAATTTATGTAAAGTAAAAGCCACGACTGGCCTATGTTGGGCTCAGCAAACCGTCAGGTGACATAGTGAAAAGAAATGAAGAGAGTAGAAAAATGATGAAGATAAATATTTTTCAGATAATGATACTTTAAAAAAAAAAAAAAAAAAACTGCTTTGTTTTTCTGTTTTCTTCAGAAACATTTTCCCCCAATAGAATAGGGCAGATCTACTTTATTGTTGAGAGGGGCACAAACACTGTTTTTATTTTTATTTATTTTTTTTTTTTGTAAGTTGCCGAGGCTGCGGAGACTGAAACGATTTTGTGGCTGACTGAGGCTGAAGATGGGAAAGAAAACTGTTACAGGACCTTGGAACTTTGTAAAACAAAAAAAAAGTTTGCTTTGGGTGGCACAGTTGATATCAAACTTTTAAAGAAATGGTACTTTTGAGTCCCTCGTGGGCCTGCTGTATATGTCTGTAATTTCAAATATGTCTGTGTATTTTTGTGTGTGTGTGTGTGTGTGTGTGTGTGTGTGTGTGTGTGTGTGTGTGTGTGAATTCAAAGTAGAATTTTATGTAAATATTTAGTTATTCATTAGTTGGGGGAACTCATTTTGTTTGGTCTGAATGAATGTTTGTTGACACTGCATGAATGAAAGTCTGACATTTGAACATGAGAAGTATGACTCTGAGATGGATTCATCACGCTGAGAAAATCAACTAGGGTATATACACACACATGAAATGAAATACTCACCCAACAATGTCCAAATAAAGGCAGGTTCATTGTGGATCATAATGGCCACAGTATCTCCATTTTAATCCCAAAGCGACGCATCACACTGGCCACTCTGTTGGCCCTGCTGATCCATGAACTCGTAGGTGTACATACCATCCTCATAAATCACCATCGTCTTCTGTGGATGTCTGTGTACATGCTCTTCGAAACAGTCGATCAAAAATGTGTCAGATGCTTTCTCTAGTTCTTTCTTCATTTTCATTCCAACCTGCAAACGAAAAAAAAAAAAAAAAAAAAAAAACCTCAGGTGTGTCCTGGGTCCAAGACCACGCAAATAATTATTGCTGTCACAAGTGTCAGTATGGGCCTTTGCAGGTAGTGTCATCAGCTGTGCAATGTCTTCATTGCTGGACTGCCTCTCAACAACCTGACTTACATTATTCTTAGCAGTCTGCATACATGGGTGTAGATATGAAGACACAGAACTGAGCTGTGGTACAATGATTGAAAAGTACATGCCAAAAAAAAAAAGAAATAGTGAAAAAAAAGCGGGTGAGATCAGTGTCAGTTTTTTTTTTTTTTTTAAATGTCTTCAGGCCAAGTCTTGCTATCATTTCAGTTTAAAGAAAGAAAGAAAGAAATGGGTAATTCTAGCAATACATCTTTTTCAGAATGTTTCTACTAATCCGTAAGTTAATGCTCCATTAGCTGATGTTAATGAAACTGAACAGCCAGGACCATCTGTCATCTGAATTTTTCTTCAACAGCCTGGCCATTCAACTACCAACAATTCAAATATCAGTCACCTTTCTTTTCTTTTTTTTTTTTTTTCGCACATACATGTACAGCTTTAGAGATCAAAAGCAGCATACCTTCATCAGCTGGAGGTCATACTTGATCCAAGGGAACTGTGTCTGCCATGCCAGAACCCCTGCCCCAATGACCCCTCCTACTCCCATCAACGTCTTCTCCACTTTGGATGGAGGCATTGCTGCCGTGGATTATCACACACTTTTCCCTGACAAGCTGAAACAAAAAATGCAAATTAGACACTCATCCACTTCTTCTTTTTAATCCTTAACTTGCTCAGCACTGCCAGGTTTCTGGTTTGATTTTCACCACTAATGGCACATTCATTTTGATTGGCTAACAACAATAACAACAACAAAAATGTGATAATAGGTCACGAAATTAACTGAAGAGTAACACAATGAGTTAGCTGAAGAGAAAATATTAAGTTTCAAACTATTATTTTTTAAAAACCAAATGTTAGATGCCATTTCTTAAGCTCAGTGGATGAAAATTCATTCACACACACAGATATTTTTGGTAGTGGCGATGGGAAAACTCCCCAAAATTTGACAAAGTGTTCTGCCTTGTTTCAGTTGCTTTTTCCATTTTTGCTTTAGGCCTACATGCATCCATTTCCTTTCAGGTTTCATTTAACTTTTTCCATGTTTATAGCTAAGGAAAGCAAACTGTGAGAACCAATCAGCTTTTTGTTTCTAATGAATTAGATGTAATTGTAAGGGCTTTGCTGACTGGCTGACTGATGAATATGTATCATCACAGAACCCATCACAGAACTAGGTGTATTCTGGCTTATTCACAATCTTCTGTTTCAGTTCTTCAACTGTACTAATTCCACTTATGCAGCATCCAGTGGAGTGACTTCCAGTTAAGCAAGTTCAGCTTGGCGATGTTCACTTAAGCAACACTCCACTGAATCAACACAGCACTACGTGATGAACCACTACAGCGACATCCTTACAGCAACAAAATGATGTGAATGTCTGTGTACGTGCACATGTGTATTCATGTGTGTGTGTGTGTGTGTTCTTGGCATTCTTGCTGTAAAGATATAAATAATGTGAGAATGCACAAAATATTACTATAAAAAAGAGGGTAAAGATTGGAGAGTTATGATTTCTGTTAACACTTAAAGTTCATTTTTATTTTAGGAGTGGATGGTCAATGCCTCACACCATGCCTCTAACCAATCCTCTTTATGCTCAATCTTCTATTCACCTGCCCATCCCACTCCACACACCTCACATACATCAACTCCCCAACCTCCTGTTACCTTCTCTCCTTTCCAAACCTCTACAAACATGCGTACGCACGCACACACACACACACACACACACACACACACACACACACACACACACACACACACATGCACACACACACACTCTGAAACTGAGTAAAGGATCTATATTATCTGTTCATATCAAAAACCCATTTGTTGCTGTACTGGTTTCTGACTGTAGTGGTATCGTCACTGTGGTGGTATGTTGCTGTAGTCAAATGTTGCTAGTTAAAGTGGTTATTGCTTAAAATGGAATTTGCTCTATTAGTTGTCACTTTAATGAACCATCACCATTTGTAATGACACACTCCAGTTCTCATAAAATCTGTACAAATTCTCACCTTTTGCTTCTTTTCTTTTACATGCTTATAAATACTCTCTTGCTTTTTTCATGTACGTGATTTTCAATTTCAAAAACATGATTTACCCCCATATTTCAAGTGTGTGTGTGTGTGTGTGTGTGTGTGTGTGTGTGTGTGTGTGTGTGTGTGTGTGTATGCGTGTGTGTGTGTGTGTGTAGGTGTGAGAAAATAATACATGCACTGGAATAATCTCTCCAAGGAGAACAATGTGTGCCATGATTATAGGATTCATCATTAGAGGATGATTTTTCATTTCTTTGTGTCAAAGTTGTGGCAGCGTTTGTTCACCCACAATCAAATTTTGTATCTAGATTGATGAGCAAAGTGACTGACTATTCATCCTTTGTTTTCATTATTTTGAAAGTTATCTGTCCTGCCTGTAGAATTCTCAATAGGTTAAAACAAATCATGTTTCACTGTTTGTTTCGTAATTTGTTTCTTCCTTTGTTTGGCATCCATTAATTCTGTTTTTCATCTCATTGTAGCAGTAAGATGGTTAAAATGAGGAAAGGTTGCGGGCATCAAACAACATCCCTGCAGAATGTGTGAAACATGGCAGAGAGGCAGTGCCTGATATCCTAACAGCCATCTGCAACAAAATTTGGCACTTTGGCAAGTTGCCTACGCCATGGACTCAATCACTTATTGCACCTTTCTCAAGATAGGAGTTCTGCAAGTTCTACAAGATTTATTTCATCAGCATTTTGATCTGCCATGCAAGCTAAGGCAGGACCATCGATGAGCTCTTTAACCTGGGTAGGCACCAATTGCGAAAAGCATCTACAACACCCAAATGGTTTACATCTTCATAGACTCCAATAAGGCTTCTTCTTCTTGCTCTTCTGCTATTTACAACCAACATCATTATAAATATATATATATATATATATATATATATATATATATATATTAGTTTCCTCATGCAACTAGTGAAGGGTTTTCATATTTATAATAATTTATTCATTTTTTCTCATATTTTTCATCTTCAATTTTTCTCCCCCCCAAAAAAAAAATCTTTGCCAAATCATTACTATAAAGATGAAAGAATTGTTAACCTGCACTTGTTTCCCCCCCACTACTTAATTGTTCAGCACATCATCATTATATTGACGATTCTGTCATATACTTAATAAAAGAAAGGTGCGTTAACTGTGTCTGTCTGCCTGTTAGAACCTGAAACAACCACCCCCCCCCCCCCCCTTCCCCATCACCCCACCCCTCCCCCCCCTTACCCTCCTCCTGGCCATTATTCCCTACAATCCCCCCCCCCCCCCCCCCCCCCCCCCCATCCTTACCAGTCACTTTTCAACTCCTGTCACCCCCCTCCCCCAACTACTTGTTCACCATCACCCCACCCACTTTCCCCCCCTCCAAATCCTCACAACAGCGCAATCTTCGGCGATCTCCCCAAACTACAACAAAATCATCAGCAAAATGATGTTGGTCGTATAAAGGAAGACGAAAAAAAGATGAGGCGCCAGGCCTATGGACTAAAATGAACAAAACATCCAGCAAAAGCTGA
>JADBJO010000500.1:522500-525000 GCA_016801955.1 Conus betulinus
AAGTGGAGTCCCTCCCTCCCCCCCCCCCCCCCCTTCCTAGATTCTTCTTCCAGAGACCCCAAGAACACGCCAACTCAGGTTGGAGATTGAGTTTAACGTTCTCACAGCGAAAGCTTTTTTTAGGGACAAGTTTGGTACTGTAGCAAGCTGCAGCGCGTAGCATCGTTTTATCTGGCAGACTTTGTGTGCTGGCAGGCTTGGTCGGAGTCAGTATCTGCAGGTAGGAGGAGATACCCAAAGTATTCGGTTTCCTCGGGCAGAAGCCTGGGTGAAGTTGTTCGTTCGTAGATAGGCTAGTGTTTTTTTCTTCTCTTTCATGGTAAGTCGTGATGATGGTGTCTTCAGAGTCGCCGAGCGGCCAACTTCGTGCCGGGTGGCAATGGTCCTGCACTGCATGAGGCCGACTCGGGAAACGTGTAGCCTGGAAACGTGTAGCCTGTCTCGCCTCCCACCTGATGTGATTTTTTAATTTCTGAAAGAAACATTAACATTTCTCACCTGATTTAAGAGTTTACGGACAAAAAAAATTTTTAACAAAATTTCTGGTTTGTTTTTAGAAGGTGTGTTTTAAAGGGTTATGTGAATGTTTTGTTTGTTTGTTTGTTTTTGATAATGGCTTGTGATTTGACTTCAACACGGTGACAGCCCTGATATGGCCCTTTGCGGCTGGCCGGGCTATAAGCAGCATTATCTTACTTTAACTGCCTGTGCGGCCAAGGGATGGCGCCAAGCCGCTGCGCGTAGATCGGTGTCCACTCTGCGCCCATGGGGAACGTTCCCACCCTCCCTACCCAGCCAAAGGGAAGGCCTGCTGGTCGTGCAGGCCACTAGTGCAGTTGCATAATGGCAGCGCCTCGCCGTCGAACTGCCCCACAGCCTCGGGAGCTGTCTCCCGGCGACAAATGCAAGTCCTGTCGTCACTGCTGAAAGTTGTTCGTTCCTAGATAGATATACACGATGCTTTCCTTCCTTGTGGCCTTCCCTCCAAGGCCGTCGTCATGGCTACCGGGCAGCCGTCTTCGTGCAAAGTGGCGACGGTCTTGTGCCGCGTGACGTGGGAAACGAGTACGACAGAAGTCGCCAAGTCGCTGCACATAGCACATTGATCGGTGTCGACTCTGCGTCCATTGGGGCCATGTCCCCGCTGCACGTAGATTGGAGTCGACTCTGCCCCCCTCCCCTCAAAGTAGAACCCTGCTAGTCGTGCAGGCTACTGGTGAAATCGCAGAATGCAGCGCCTTGTCGTTAAACTGCCCCACAGCCTCGAGAGCCGTCTCTGGCGACACAGGCTAGACCCGTCGTCATTGCTTATGTGAGGAAGGTAGTCGGCACAAAATCAATTGTGTAAAATATCAGATAAGGGTCATCCGGTCCGATGGAAACGTAACGTATAAAACTAAAAGATATCAAAATTTTGTGACTGTGCCATCAGGTCCGATGCAATTGTAACGAATAAAAGATATATAAAAATTGTCACTTCAGTAATGTATACATTATACATTTGCAGATGTTTGACCGCAGATCTTCTGTAAAAAATAATAAATGTCCTTGAGGATTCTCAGATTTTCAAAAAGAAAAACAGAACAAATAGGCCTATCAACAACGTTTCGGTCATAGAACGTCTTCAGGACTTGTGACATAGAAAAGGAAAACAAATAAATACGTAGGCCTATAGGAAATGACGCATGAAAACGTATACGTAAACGACGATGACGTGATTAAATGTGTGTGTGTGTGTGTGTGTGTGTGTGTGTGTGATTTTTAACGTCTTTCCACTAGTCGTGATAATAGACGAAAAAAAAAAAAAAAGTAGTGCATGAGTAAGAGAGTCAGACGTGTGTACGTCTAAACTGTATGGAGTTCTATGTATTCATGTACGTGTGTATACATACGGACGCTTTAGGCGTGAAAATTTATGTGCATTTGAATGTAGGAAGAATATATAGCTACACTATTAAAATAGCAAAAAAAAAAACAAACAAAAAAAAAAACAAAACAACAACAACAACAACAAACAACAAACAAACAAACAAAAAAACTAAAACCCCCCCCAAAAAAAAAAAAAAACAAAACAAACAACAACAACAACAAAAAAAACAACCAAAACAAAACAAAACAAAAACCCAACAACATCAACAAAATTATAAACATCATCATCAGGAGAGAGAGAGAGAGAGAGAGAGAGAGAGAGAGAGAGAGAGAGAGAGAGAGAGATCCGAGAGGGGGGGGGGGGGGGGGGGGGGTGCTTTTGTACTACAGCACCCCCTCCCCCCCCCCCCCCTCTCCCTCGGCTCAAAAATAAAAGCTCACAGGAGATGCCACGAAGCAGCTTTTAAAGTGTCAAAAACCAATTTTCGGCCAGGGGGCTATCCCCCCCCCCCCCCCCCCGGTCCCCCCCACCGGGATTTGCCCCTAGACCCCACCGAGGCCTAGGCGGCCCCTGGACCCCGGCCTAAAACATTTACCAGCACCCCACCTTAAAAACTCTGTGATCCAGCCC
>JADBJO010000500.1:527500-530000 GCA_016801955.1 Conus betulinus
GGAGTCATGTCAGCAGGATCATGTGTTATTAACTGACGGGGGATTGAAATGGATAGTACTGCACTGTCCGACTGTTCCGTACTTGAAAAAAGATGAGTGTGAATATAGGACAATAATACATACGTTTTTTCTGCTAAACTCTCTTTATCTTTGTTGCTGGTTTAAAATTTTTTTTTTTTTTTTTTTTTTTTTTTTTTTTTTTTTTTTTTTTACTGATGTCACTATTGACAGTCCGTATACCATGAGCACGGTGTGACTGTTGATAATTGTCATTTGACCTCTTTCAGGTCAACGCAGTGATACTGACTGAAAGAGAGACAGCACACAGCAAACAGTGATGCCGCTTTCCAGCCTGGAGAAGACGCTGATGGGGGTGGGGGGGTGTTGTCGGGACAGGGGTTCTGGCATGGCAGACAAAGTTCCCTTGGCTCAAGTACGACCTCCAGCTTATACAGGTATGTTGTTACGTTGGCTCAGTGATGGTGTGATACTTTCGTCAACAGCAGTGGTAGAAGTGTATGCAAGTACAGTGGTTTTGTACTGTGTTGAAAGAATGGATGTTGTTGGTTGTGGGCAGAGATTCTCAGACTCTACCAGGAGCAAGAACCATCACGAACCTTCGTTGTGCAGATGACATCAGCGGCCTGGCGGATAGTGAACAAGAACTCAACAGGCTGTGAAAGAAAAAAAACTGCATGAAACATCAACAAGATAATACATGAAAATAATCGCTGAAAAGACCAAGTTGATAGCTAGCCACAAAACCACCATCAATATTGATGTAAAGTCCATGGACAGACGTTAGGAATTGTTCGAAAACTCACTTATTTTTATACATGCGAGACGTGAACCGTCACTGCACATCTGGAAAGAAGATTCCAAGCCATCCGTCGAAATGTTGATGAAAGATACTGAACATCGGATGTATTGACGACAGTGCCGGTAAATAACTGCGTCAAACAGCTCGTGGGACCATATCAAGTTCTACAAAAAAAAAAAACAAAAACAATTCATCAAAAGAAAAGTATGCTGGTATGGGCGCGATACAAGATGCAATGACTTTGATGGAACGATTCTCAATGAACCCCAAAGGGAAGGAAACTGAGCGTAGGACAGAACAAAGATGGAGTGGCGTTGCTCAGAATGGACAGGGAAACCCGTTACCCTTTGCAGAGACCCAGCCATGGCACACAATCATACAACGGGAGGGGCATGGTGAACTGTTCTTCAGTGTGGCACCCCAATCATTCCCAACGGAGTTAAGAGAGAAGAAGGAGACGGTAACAAGGTTGAAAGGCTAATTTAATTGCAGTGTTAAGGAGGAAAATTTAATGTCAGCTTACTTTATGTCTGGATGAAATAAGACATGTACCTGTCATATAACAGCATGGAGTCTATTATTTGTGATAAGTCTGAAACAGTGGAAAAATTATAATGACCTCCAGTAATCTGAAAACAGGGATCTAATTGGGAGGAAATCTTTAAAATCAGACAGATTTACTATCAGCTCAAATAGGGTAAATATCAAAAGAGGACAAGATTAAAAGTATTTATGGAAAGGATTCTTGCTTGAGAATGTCTTAATTGAGCATTAGACAGCAAATTGAATTGTAGGAATTGTATGCACACTGTAGTCTGATGAGATGAGTGTATGTAGTTTTCAATTGACCTTGCCGTGTACTTGATGATGTAGGCTGCCATAGTCAGATATGGTGAAAAGGAACTTTACAGGCAGACAGTTGTAGCTGTTAACGAAAAAGGCATATATTCGTGGTTATTAACCCCTTCCCATCTCCAAACACATACAAAGTGAAAACAATCAAATACTGAAGTGTCCATATATCCTATCTCAGCTCATTGCACAGAATGCCAAACAGTATCAATAAGATAAACCAAACATGCCAGCCAAAGTCAGACACTGACATTTTTTTATTCTTAGAAGCAAAGATGGAATTATCGAGCCGCCAAACAAAGGCACCAACAAATTACAAGTCAGAAGCTGCGCGTTTCGACCTATAGAGAGTCTTCTTCAGGCAGGACAAACAACATTGAACACGAAGGACAAACAGTCACTCATCCCTTTCGATCCTGGTGCAACCTGTGACCTTCACACCAAGATCGAAGAGGTCAGTGATTGTTGGTTCGTCCTTTGTTTCCATTGTTTCAATGTTATTTGTCCTGCCTGAAGAAGAGCCAATAAGTGGAAAACGGGTCTTGTCGGTTTTTGTGATTGGATTGTTCCTTCATTTGGCGGTTCAGTCATTCGATTCATTTTTTTTTGTTTTTTTAGTTTCAGTTTCCGCCCTGCAAATCTTATTCTTCCTTGCAGGCTGGAAAGAAAATTACAAGGCTGCGAGAGAAGTTCACGGCGTTTTTTGATTGACGTGTTTGAGGAGACTGTGATGAAACAGCCTAAGAAGACGATGATAATCTACGAGGACGGTGTGTACACCTACCAGTTCATGGATCAGCAGGCCAACAGAGTGGCCAGTGTGATGCG
>JADBJO010000500.1:537500-540000 GCA_016801955.1 Conus betulinus
TCTGATCACTTTCGTATTAGTGGTCGTGTTTCCAGTCCATGTGTGTAGATGTAATATTGATCAACTTATTGTTGATTTTGCAACAAAAATATTCATGGTTTGAAGAACTTAAGCACCTACACAGAGACACCTTGTAGTGATGAAAGCTGATGATGGCAATTGCTTTGATCGATAGTGACTTTAATGATGCGTTAGATATGTTAAATGACTGCGTTAGAAAAAATGTTGAATGCACGAAAGTGCGTATATTTCCCAACAAAGTAAAAGCGCCTGGTGATTGGTTTGATCTGGAGTGTACTAATGGCAAAGTGAAATGTCACACGATTATTGAAACAAGTCGTCGTTCAAAAGATCTTGAAGCGAATCAAGAATATGTCATTTCAAGACGAGAGTATAAAAATTTTACCGGAAAAGAAGCAAAATCAGCTTAACAAACTGTTATTAGGTATACGCTATAATGTCAATAAAAAGTCAAAGAATTTTGGGACGCTGTTCGTAAAACAAATTTTAAAAGAAAACAGGTAAGAAATAACACAACAGACCTTTGGTTCCAACTTTTCCAAAGTTTGTTACAAATGAATACAAATGATGTTACAAGTAATGTTTTTGAAGATGTGGATGCAAGCATGAATCGTACAATTTCCAAAAAGAGGAATGTTACTAGCAATAAGAAAACTGAAGTATCAGAAAGCAGCAGGTGCTGGTGGTATTCTCGGTGATTGTTTAAAGTATTCATGCGAGGAGGTAGTGCTGTTTCTCCTAAAGTATTTCAATAAGTTATTTGATAATGATATATTCCCTCGCAATTGGACCGAGTCTGTCATTCGGCCTATTTTTTTTTTTTTGAAGGTGACATCAATAACCCTAACAATTACAGAGGAATTTCTCCTAGTGACATCAGCAGCAAATTAATTAGCGCGATTATTAACAATCGATCACCAGAACAGGTGGATATAAATAACATAACAGGTCAACATCAGGCCGGTTTGAAGAAAGGATATTCAGCTGTATCATACATATGTTTATCTTCGTATCCTTTGTTCAGAAACAATTTTCTTACAATTGCAAATTGTATGTTGCATTTATAGATTTTGAAAGGGCGTTTGATTCTTTTAACAGACATCTTCTACTGCCAATCTTATTAAAAATGGTGTTAAAGGAAAATTACACGTACCTATGGTATGGTTAAAGCTAAATTTCGATGTGATGCAATTTGACAAAATGCGTTAACCCTACAGCTGTGTTAAGACAGGGTGATGCATGTAGTCCTGTATTATTTTCTCTGTTCATTAACGAGCTGGCAATTGAAATAATCAATAACGGAAGACACGGTGCTACGTTTTCTCTTGATCCTTTTGAATTATTCATTCTCTTCTTAACCGATGACGTAGTATTGTTCTCTGAGACTATAATAATAGATTGCAAAAACAATTGAACAGTTTACAACAGTGCTCGCTTCACTTCAGTTAAAAGTTAACAGGAATAAAAGTAATATCATAGTGCTTTGAAAGGTGGGTATTCATGTACAAGAGAAAGGTGGTCCTATGATGGTTGCATAAAGCCTATTGTCAATGTTTACAAACACTTAAGAATATTTTTCCTTACCCAACCAAGTTTTGTTGTGCAGGCAAAGATCTTGCAAGTCTGTATATCCTCAGTAATATTGTTTAGTCTTATGTATGAAATCATTTGACTCTCAAATTCAGCCTATTGTACAGTGTGGGGCACAGTTATGGGGATTAGATAAGGCAGCAATGCAGCGTGAAACAGTTCACTCTTATGCTTTAAAGAAATTCTTAAAAGTAGATAATAGGACTCCAAATGATCTTATATACAGTAAAACTAACAGAAATCCCATATATACAAACTGTGCTGTCAAATGCATTCGCTATTGGCTAAAGTTATTGCAAATGGAAGAGCAAAGAATACCTATTAGAGCATTTTGTATGTTATATTATTTAGATGTTAAATGTAAGGTACATTGGGTGTCACAAATGCGTACCTATTTGTTTGAAGATGGTTTTGGCTTTGTCTGGTATAATCAAGGGGTTGGAAGCATTAAACTTTTTATTCTTGAGTTTCGTCAACGGTTAATAGACTGTAACTGGCAAAAATGGACTGAACACATTCAAACCAGTAGCAGATTTAACACATTTACGTACGACGATTTGTGATGCACATTTTTTGATGCTTTACCTATTATTGGGTTTGAATCCACATTTGAAATGTGTCACAAGAAGATTCAGACTTGGAATATCAAGTTTGACAGTACATAGCTTTAGATACAGAGCTGTTAACAGTAGTGTTTTGCTTTTCCCCTTGTGTAAAGAAGCAGAAGAAAATGAAGTACATGCCATTTTGTGTCAACCAGCACTCAGAGATATTCGTGAAAATATTATAAAACCTAAATATTATGGACAACTTTCGACAATCAAACTCAGCTTGCTTATATCCTCACGTAGGTCTTATGAGGTACGAAATTTCTCAATGTAGGCCTACC
>JADBJO010000500.1:545000-550000 GCA_016801955.1 Conus betulinus
CAGGCTAACAATGTAAATAATGTGATTAACAGCGAAACAACCATTCTGAAACCCACTTGGTGTTCAGGTCAGTTTGTTTTCTTCTGTCCATACATGCAGTCTTCTGTCCTTTATTCCTCTAGATATTTTACTACAAATGTCACAAAGCGAAATACCTCGACGATTTCCGTGTTCGTGTGCATCACCTTTCTTGTACAACAATAGAATTAAAAATTCAGTACAACTGGTGAGGAACACATTGTTGTCAAAGAGAGTATTAAAAAGAAATGTACAAAAAATGGAGTCAACTGTGAACGGGCATTCTTCAAAAGTTCTCATTTTAGACCATAACTCTGGGTTTTCGCTGATTTCAGCTTATGAATATCCAACAACACTTCTGATATGAAACGAGTAATAACGCAGTAATCTTCAACATCGTTGTCTCATTTATGTTACTTTTTTCAAGCAATATTTTAAAATGATGATACCATTGGTCCACAGAAATCTGATCGTTTATGCAGTTCTTCTTGCATTGTCCTGTGTGCGGTCTTCCGGAATGCTCATTGAGAGTTCGAAGACGTTTTCTAAGAAATTTTTTCATAATTTTATCACACATTATTCTTTTTATTTGTAATAAATTCTTATACTCTCTTCTCTGAATACAGTATGAGATACAGACACATGCAGCGTGGGTTAGGAAGCTTGAGCAACACTCTCAGAGATGCATCCTTTAAGTGGATGAAACTCTACTGTATGGTCCCAGTTTTCCCAAATTAGCCCATAGAAAACTCAGCTCTGGGTAAGAGCTGGTCAGGGTGAACACCCCCACAAACGAATGGTTTCGATGGGAATCGAACCAACGACCTCTCAGCCGGGAGTCTGCAAAGCCAACCATTTCGTCTGGGCAGCTGGTTACACGAATATATATGCTGTTTATTTTAGTCACCCCTCAGTGACATAAGTCGATGCTGCTCATACTGGCCGTCCCAAACACAGCTACACTCAGTTAATCCGGTTACAACTCCCAGTACCAGCGATCCACAGGGAACAACCACTATCAGTTTATCAATGTACTCATCAGAGGAGGCACTGCCTTGCTGCTGAGTCATTTGGGCGGGGGGGGGGGGGGGGGGGGGGGGGGGGGGGGGGGTTCAGTGGTGCTTGCTGTGAAAGATAGAAATCTTTGCCGGGAACTTACCTCAGTCACTCTCATTCAGGTAAAGGAATCCTGTCTAGTCCAGTCCTGTTGAGTTATTACTTCTGAAATTCTGTTTGATGTCCATGCAGTCTGTTTCCTGCTGGATCATCTTGGGCAAAGCGTCATTACGAGATGTATGACTGCACTAGGGGAGCTAGCTGCATCCTATAATGGCTTAAAGAAGTCCTTGTAGACCAGAACAAGACACTATTCGTAGTCGTGCATAGTTTCTTTACTTCTGTTCCATTCCATTTCGTTTTTTTTTCTCCTCATCAAACAGATTTTAAAGTTACAAACCCACACGAAAAGAACACTTTATACATTAATAAGTACACAAATGAAATCCAACTCAGTGATGAACGATTTGAAAACAGTAATGACGGAATAGTGGAATAACTCTATGTCTGTGATCAGGTCATGAGTACACAAAAGAAACTTACCCAATGATGAACTATTTGAATACAAGAATGACGGAATAGTGGAATAACTCTGTCTGTGATCAGGTCATGACGGACGAGCAGGCATGGCCGCTCTGAGCCTCACCAAAGCAGGCAGACTGAGCCCAGAGCAGCTGAGGAAGATCTTCACCCTGTGTCAGCAAGACCTGCCGGTGTACGCGCGGCCCTTGTTTCTGCGCGTGTGCTGGCGAAGGAGATTCTGACAGGCACGTACAAAAACAGCGCAAGGTGGAGCTACGTGAGGAGGGCTACGACCCCAGCAAGGTCAAGGACGACCTGTATTACTGGACACCAAAGCGGCAACCTACTCCCCGCTGACCCCTGAGGGGCTTACGACCCTTCTGCATTCCAAGCTGTAAAAGAAGGATGGAAGGAAAAGGGGAAGGGGAGGGGTTGAGTGGAGGAGAGGTTCAGAGGGCGAAGGAGTTGAGGAAGGAGACTTCTGATCTGTCTGCATTCCAAACCGTGAGAAGAAAGCCGTGAAAGAAAAAAAGAGCTATCCTTCATGATTTTTTTTTCACCCCAATTCAAAGCCTGGAGAAGAAAGCTGGAAAAAAAAAGGCGATTTCTTGTGATTTTCTGCGTTCCAAACTGCGAGGAAAGAGAGCATCAAAAGAAAGGATTGGTGGAAGGTGGGGAGAGGAGGGCTGGGATAGAAGGGTGGAAGTGTGGGGTAGACTGGGGTATGGTGATGGTGGGAGGGACGTCCTTCCTGTCACTGGCAGGTCTTGCAATGTGTGAGCTCAGACTTGTAAGTGAGGCTAATGAAAAAAGACTCGCTAGTTTTTTGCTTCTTTGCATGTTGTCTTCGTTTTTCTTTCTTTTTTTTTTTTTTTTTGCTTTCTTTTAAATGACTGATTTTGCGCGATGTATTCTATACAAGGTAGATACTTGAATATGGGGGCACATTTGTGTGAAATTTAAAATATTGCATTAAATATATAAAAAAAAAAATGTAGATTATGATACTGGACAGTAAAACAAGTATGAAACGAGTTGAAATGGAAAGAATAATCCTAGAATGATTGTTTAGTCTAACAGTAAACCGGTCACCAGTTTAACTTAGAATACTCAAATGTAGATAGAGCTCAGGAATGATATAATTTTGCTCATTTCTACAATCCTGTCCACCAAGACCGCATTATTCGTAGGACTGGGTTTCACTTGTTTTCTGGCAGGTTTTTGGACATTGTTGCACCGCTGCTGGTAGGTCAAGCCCCTGCCTCACTGACGGTGCTGGGAGATGCAGACTGACTAGGTCTAGCGTCCTTCATATCGTGGTGTTCAATGTTGTGGATTTACCGCATTGCTACTGACCTTGGCTGAAGACTTGCTGGGGGTCCTTTCTTGATTCTCGGCTCGCGATGTGTGGACACGCTCCGAGCTCCGTGTGATAGTCGTATTTGGGTGACTAGCGTGAGAAATACCTTGCGCACTGAATCCGACGTTATCTTGATAACGTTGTGTGTGTGTGTGTGTGTGTGTGTGTGTGTGTGTGTGTGTGTGTGTGCGCGCGCGCGCGCGCACGCTCCCGCGTGTGTGTGTGCATGCGTATATGTGTGTGTGTGTGTGTGTGTGTGTGTGTGTGTGTGTGGATGCGTGCGTGCGTGCGTGTGTGTATGTGCGTCTGCGTGTGTGTACAACAGAGAGAGAGAGAGAGAGAGAGAGAGAGAGAGAGAGAGAGAGAGTTTCATTTACCATGGCTCTGTAAGGCTGTTTGTATTTGTATGTATATTCTGCGCTTCACATATTTTTCAAGTAGTATGTTTTTAAAGGGTAGTTATTAAACATCGATTTGCTTATTAACTTAAGAGAATGTCGATTTTTGTTATAACATGTACCGTGGTAGCGGTTTGCATTTTGCGCACATCTTGCAATGGTAAAGCTTTTGAACGGTTTGCATTTATTACAATAATGATAGATAACCATTTCAACTTGGATGTTAAATAAATAGATATCATTGGAACTGCCATACATTGTGGTACTCATCATATTCTCTATGCAGAGCAGGTGTATGCATAGTTATATTCTATCCCAGAAATTCTTTGTGTAAACAGAAATGGTATAGCGATCACTATTTCTTGTGAAACAAATTTTTTCGCATGGTTCATTTTTTGTGTATTAGTACATTGTTATGTTTTTTTTTCATAGTGTTAAAGATGAATATGTAAAACAATCTGCTGACCTACCCGCATTAATGCTTAGAGTAACTCATTAATGTAGGCCTACTACATTCAACTGGATTTGATACAAAGTTTACTTTAATTATTCAATTAATACTTTTAGAAATCAAGCGCCCATGATGCTGTGTTAATTTTCCATGTTAACCCTTTTTCTATTCTGCTCTGAGACTGAAATATTTGCAGCTTTGTTGTATGTGTGAGTAGAATGTATATTTCATTTGTTATATATGCTATCTTGCATTGCACTTTCATGAAGCTTGATTGTCATTTGTCCGAAGACTTGCTATCAGTACGATTTTCATGCGTATGTATATACAATACACGACTTATTATCAAACACTTTGCCATTATAACAATAATTCAAGAACTTTATGTCAATAAACAGATCAGAATTATTGGAGCAATAAAAAAAAGTGAGTGAACTTGCCGTCATTGAGTTTGGAAAATTATGTTTTGATGTGATGCAAGTGGATAAGCTGAATTTAAAGAGTATGTGCAGCCCAGTGTCGTGACCCGTAATTATTGATGCATGCATGATTTTAACGACTTATATGTCAGTTAGGAACTGGGTAAATTATACATGGAAAACAGTTGTAAAAAGAATCTATAGGGAGAGCTTGACAGCCGATGACATTTATAGAAGAAATCCCCTCAGATACATTTTTTCGGCCCCGATCTCCTAAGAGCTAGTGAAATAAACCTGTAGCACGACGTTTTATGCCTGTCCTGTCTAGCGTAGGGCCATGTTACACGAAATTGGCGGAACAGGTTTTCATGCTGAAATAAACGTGCAGTGCGGTGTTGCACGCGTTTCCTGTCTGGCTTACGACAATATCACATGGGAATTAACGAACAAGTACGGCAACTCTTGCTCCCGTGATGAAAGAAACAGACGCCCATAATTCCAAACGAATGCTGCTTATGACACCGAATCGCCGGCAGAAATGACAACACAGAACACACAGAACAAACAAGGAGACATCTGTGTGCTTTGTGTTGTCATTTATTCTAGGCGATTCATTGTCGTAAGCAGCATTCGTTTGGGGTTATGGGCGGCTATTTATTTCATCATGGGAGCAGGAGTTTACCCCACTTGTTCAGCAATTACTGTTTACTGTTCCCTGCCTCACTAAAAGTCATGGGTGTCGTGAAACAGGATTCATCCTAAATAAGCGCGCAGCA
>JADBJO010000500.1:565000-572500 GCA_016801955.1 Conus betulinus
GAGAGAGATTTGTATATGTGAGAGAACAATGACACAAAAACAGAAAGAGCTAAAAAAAAAAAGAAATGTGAGATGATGTGTGATTAGAAGAAACGGGGGATAAAAAAAAAAAAAAAAAAGAAAAAAATAGGCGTGCAGGTTAAAAGAAGAAGAAACAGAACAAACTCTAAGACATCAGGCTCTATCTTTGATATAAAGAAAGAAAAGGAAAAAATCGATAAGACAAACGAAAAAAAAAAGTGAAAGAAACAAAGTGTGAAGTAACACAAACGTCAATGTTTTAAAAAAAAGTGAAAGAAACAAAGAGTGTGAAAGCATTGACAGGAAGGAAAATGAGAAGAAGGAGAGAAAATAGTTTGGGAAGAAAACTGTGCATGTATGGATATGGGAAGAACGTGGACGGGAGGTGGTGGTGGGGGTGGTGGTGGTGGTGGTGGTGGGCGGAGGAGAGGTGGCAGAGGAGGAAGAGGACTGGTAGTGCAAACAGTAAGAATATGAAGACACACACACACACACACACACACACACACACACACACACACACACACACACACACACACACACATTCACAGCAAACAAAAAACTGGTTAGACAGCCATGTTTGAATACTCAGTCGAGCAATCAGTAAACAAAAATTGATAATAAACAAATAAGGATACAGTTTAGCAGGCAGACGAGACGGAAAGAGACAGACAGAAAGAACAGATAACAACCCCCATTGCACTATCTTACCTTTCTTACATTTTTTTTTTTTTTTTTTTAGCAGACTTCAAAAATCACAACGGCCTCAAATCCCGTGCTCAATCGAGGACAGAAGACACCCTCTTCGCGAGGGAAATCATTCTGAAATGTGGAGAGAGACGTTTCCCCACGGGGAAATGAAACCAGCTGATTTCTGTATCGCGTGCTGAATTCATTTTTTTCAGCCAACAGGGCTAATGTGACTAAGCGGATAGTAACTAGGTCTTTTGTCATCGGTCTCGGGCTCTGTCATTTTTTTGTGCGTCCCCAAAGACTGTCGCCTGTTCACAAATAATGGGCTTGGAAAAACCTCTGAAATGTGTGTGTGTTGTTGACTTCTCTCTCTCTCTCTCTCTCTCTCTCTCTCTCTCTCTCTCTCTCTCTCTCTCTCTCTCTGTCTAAAGTAATGTCTCTCTCTGTCTCTCTCTGTCTCGCTGTCTCTCTCTCCTCTCTCTCTCTCTCTCTCTCTGTCTCTCTCTCTCTCTCTCTCTCTCTCTCTCTCTCTCTCTCTCCACGTTAAAACAATTCTTTGAATTCTTTCTGTCGCCGCTCTTATGCTAAGCTAAAGATCCCTGCTCCCCTCTCTTTCACCCACTTTTGTTATTTACATTACCTTCTTGTCTTCAAAATTGGCTGAATTATAAAGCAAAACATAAGTCATTTGTATGAGGCTACATCTAGATCAAAATTGAAAATAAACAAGGAAAAAGTCACATCGTTTTTTTTTTTTTTTTGTACGAGTCAGCGTTTTCCAGCGGTGAGACATGGAATTAGAGAAATAGAGAAATGAGAGACTCGCAATTGTCAGTTCCTACAAGAATCTTTTAATTCAGTTCTCAACTACAATCGGCGTTAGTTTCATATGTCAGTCTGCTGTTACCAGTAATAGAAAGCATTTAAATTCATTCTTTATTTTTTTTTGGCGTAAACTAGATTGTCAGTTTAATGCTTTCAGTTTCTTTGTTGAAATAATATTTTGTTCTCAGATTCAACTGACAGCATCTACAGAAATATAAATTACTTCGCTTTCATTAAAGAAAATCATAATGCTTACTGTTCGACGGCAAATGACTTTGTATGTAGTGAGTTAGGCAGAGGTATAAATTACTTTAAAATCCCGTGTGAAAGATAAAGAATATCAACTGGAAATAACAATTATAAACGAAGATACGCCGCCCTTTAAAATTTTCAAGATTCCATGGATTCTTATGGTAAGAAAACATTTTCGTCATAATTCATTATTTAGATTCTTCTGATTTCCGTTTGCTTGGAATAAGCATTTGTTAAAAAGAAAAACCAGGATATTAAACAAAGCAAAGAATTCATTGCTAGATTAGGGTAGGTCTCGTGATCACATACATCATAGAAACAATTTTTTTTTTCCAGAATAGAATATTTTAAAACCTCTTATTTGATAAGACTGTTTTAGAAGTTAAAATGTAGATAGATATACGAAAAGAAACAATGAATCGGTGCACCTGGTGTTGCTTGTCTTTGATTTTGGGTATATAACATCAAGGCATATGCTTATCTGCCGCCGTTCATGAACTACATTTCTGACCTGGCTGTCTTGGTCTGGGTGATTTTTTTTAGCGAAATTATTTCAACTGAAGTATTACTGGGTTCGGTGTATTTCTAGATTCAGTTTTGCTCGTGTCGGTGGTGACTTGAATCAAATTAGAAATATAGACTAACATTTACTAGGCATTTAGTTGTGTGCTGTAGCTTTGCAGGATGTTGATTTCGTTACAAAGAATGCTGTTCGATTGGTGAATTTGATTTTTTTTTCGTACAAGCCAAATCATATTCTTTTGTTTTATAATGTATCTGTCTATTCTCCTCAAAAAACGGAATGGGGGAGAAAGATGAGGGGATTTAGTGAAGGTGGGATGGAGGTGGGGCTAAGGAAGGTGGGAGAGTGGGGTCCCTGATGACACTGACTAGTAACTGGACCATCTGCGTCCATCTGATGGATCAGTTTTTTCCCGCTGAGCTCGTCTTGTCACGCCACTGCACGCTGCACGATGATACTGTGAACTATGAGTTGAGTATTAAATGAACGTGTTCGCGACGTTTAGTTCCTCCGTACTTCCTCCAGCCTCTCTTGCGCTACCTCCACCTACCCTATCTTAAGGCTGGCGACAATGACAACGATGTAATCATCGTCATCATCTAGGTATCTTTAGGGGGTCCATATCAGAACGCTACGACTAAGCTGAATGAACAGTTCTTGACTTGTTGTGGATGACTAGAAAAAAAAAACAAACCTTCCTCACCAAATAAAGTGTTGACCTTTCATAATTGTGGCCCTTACTTGTTGGAGTGTGAAATAAAAAAAACTGATTTGAAAAAAAATTCATGGATGATGACCATGATAACGTCTTCATCAATGTTTTCATCATCGGTACCCATCACCAACATCACAGAGTCAGAATGACAGTAACACTTTTTGACCCATTAAGAAACAAACAACAAAAGTTGAAGTTTCTATCGCCCATAAGCCATACTGGCAGTGATTACCAGAGGTACACTGTGTATAGGATACTGCATGGTGGAAATCACAACCCACTATTCTCCTTTCGCCGCCTTTATCGTTCCCTGAACTGAATCAAGTACCCACTCACTGGTGGCTGAACAGACAGGGTTTTCAAGGCAAAAATAATCCGATCCCACGAATGGTACAAAACTCACGACCATCAGCCCCGCGGGCAAACGCGCCAACCTTTTGTGATACAACGGTCCCTTGTTTTTTAGATTTTGGCAAACGAACATGATAATATCAAATGTTTTATCAACTGTAGACCATTTCGATTTTGTTTGAAAGTATTACCACAAATATAATAAGGGGAGGAGAGAGAGAGAGAGGAGAGAGAGAGAGAGAGAGAGAGAGAGAGAGAGAGAGAGACCGAGAGAGAGAGAGAGAGAGAGAGCGAGTGGGAGTAGGGTGAGAGTAGGGTGGGAAGGGGTGGTGAGGAGGTATAGCGAGGAGACATAAACCCATGAAATATTCACAGAGGGCACTGTCATCTAGCCGTGTGGAATGGCGTGACCAGCAGGACAGCCCGGGTCCAGTCGGGCCCTCAGATGAACCTTAATGACTGTTGTGCCATCAGTCCCCCATGGTGGGCACGGCCCGTGCATCGCCAGACCTCTCTGATGTCTGCTGTGAACGAACCCATACTGAACCAGTCATGTCTCCAACGTCAGGCCAAAGATGACAGGCCGCTTGGTCTGCTCCCTGTACAGTTCACGCACTACGGAAACATTTTATGGTCAAAAGCAGAAGAAGAAGAAGAAGAAGAAGAAGAAAGAAGAGAAAAAAAAAAGAAGACGAAAAATAATGAGAAGAAGGACAAAAAGGAGGAGGAGGGAGGAGGAGGAGGAGAGGGAGGAGGAGGGGGAAAAAAGGAGCAAGAGGAGAAGAGCAGAAGGAAGAAGGGGGAGGAGTTGCAGCAGCATCAGCAGCAGTAGTGGTATTTGTAATAGTAGCAGCAGCAGCAGTAGTAGCAGCAGCAGCATCAGTAGTGGTATTTGTAATAGTAGCAGCAGCAGCAGCAGCAGCAGCAGCAGCAGCTGTGTAGTGGTACTTGTAATAGTAGCAGCAGCAGCGTAGTAGCAGCAGCAGCAGCAGCAGCAGCAGTGGTAGTTGTAATAGCAGCAGCAGCAGCAGCAGCAGCAGTAGTTGTGGTCTTCATCGTCATTGTCGTAGTGATAGTAGAAGAAGTGATAGCATAGAAGAAGAAGAAGAAGAAGAAGAGGAAGAGAAGAGGAGGAGGAGGAGGAGGAGGTGGAGGAGGAGGAGGAGGACAAAAAAAGTGGTGTAAAAACCACAAAAGGAAGAAACCGTAAAAAAAAAAAAAGAAAAAAAAAAAAAAAAAAAAAAAAGGGAAAAGCCGAGTCCAAAAATCATTAAAACGAATACAGTGTAAGAAAAAAAAAAAGTACAAGGAAGAAACGCAGGATGACGAAGGAGAATGAAAAGAAGAAAAAAGAAGACGAGGAGGAGGAGGAGGAGAAGGAGGAGGAAAAAAGAGAGGAGGAGAACGAGAAAGAGAAACACTAGATGAATAGGGAAAAAAAAAAGAATAATAAAAAAAAAAACCCAGGGATCAAAGAGGCATTATATGAGGTTCCTGCTGAACTGCGTTGCTGGAGCTAAACGTGCGCGATGGTGTGATAGAGTGCAGAGATGAGTGACATCACATAGCAAGTAGTCCAAGGGAGGGATATACCGCCTGCCTTCCCAACTGAGATCAAAGAACTAAACGTTCCATCCCGTGGCCAGGAACCCACACTACCTTACTACTGCAGAATCACGCCATGGATTGTTGTCTGCTCTGTCTCACCCCCAGGGTTCTCACTGCTGACACGGCTCATTCTGGCTCCTCAGCACACACAGCCCCATCTTGACTTGCTTTGGTTGCAGACTCAGTGTCCATTGTCTGCAGGGAGCCGTCAGTAACAGTATCAGGTCGTCATGAGGGAACCCACCGGAGGAGACACTGCTTCATTTTCATTGTCCAGAATGTTGTTTTTCGTGCCTGAAGAAGACCAAACAGGTCGAAACGCGTCGTGTTTTGTCTTGCAATTTGTTTGTCTCTTTTGTTCAGCCAAATGATTATAATTCTGTTTGAATATCATTTTTGAATATTATTTCAAAGTCATCATACTAAAAGCTTAAGTATTCACGAAAGTTAAAATAACCTATATATGCAAACGAAAACATCAGAACAAAACGTCACATAGCTGGTGAGCGACCGTCAGAAAAAAAATCTATCAAAACCGAGCAAGTGCAAAACTGAGTTTGCCCAATTCTAATTGTCAGAGAGATACTGGCTGTCTGATTAATGGTTCCCCACTTTCTTTAGTCCTTTTGTCCGAAGTCCAAGCTGTCTTGGCGCTCTCAGAACCAGTACGTATCAAATCTCTCAGCTGCGCCTCCTTCAACAACGGTTACTGTGGTTTTGTTGACTGTGGTTTTGTTGCTAAGAAGCACAGTCAGAAAGTAAGCGGTCATAGAAATAGAAATGGTCTATTAGATTTTGCTTTTGTATGTTGTTGGTAGATTATACCCTGGACTCAAAGTGATAATGAAAGTCGTTTAAAGCAACGCTCAGAAAGGAGCTTTCTCTCCGCGCGCGCGCGCGCGCGCGTTTGTGTGTGTGTGTGTGTGTGTGTGTGTGTGTGTGTGTGTGTGTGTGTGTGTTGTGTGTGTGTGTGTGTGTGTGTGTGTTGTGTGTGTGTGTGTGTGTGTGTATGTGTGTGTTGTGTGGCCTGCATGCGTGAGTGCGTGCGTAGACGGGTGTGCGCCTCGGCTCTCTCTCTCTCTCTCTCTCTCTCTCTCTCTCTCTGTATGTGTGTCCGTGTGTGTCTGTCTGTGTCTGTCTGTCTGTATAAGAGTGTGTGGGCGTGCGTGCGCTGCGTGGTTAGTTGAGTTTTGTAATGGTGTGTTTGTTTGTGTGTGTGTGTGTGTGTGTTGTGTGTGGTGTGTGCGTGTGTGGTGTGTTGTGTGTGTGTGTGTGTGTTGTGTGTGTGTGTGTGCACGCAAGGCGAGTGAATAGGGTATATGGGATAAGAAAATTTTGGAATAAGAGCGGGTGGGGTGTGGTGGTGTGGGGGGGGGGGGGGGGGGGGGGGGTGCGGGGGGGAGTGCGAGCGAATTTGCATGGATACGAATGCAATGTAGAGTTTATTCTGCTTTCGTGTGTTTCTCAGCCCATTTACGACAAGGGTATTAAAGGGGAAAATGGGTACGAGCGAGCATAAAGTGAAGTCTGAAAGAAAGAAAGAGTCCAGACCCTTTGTTGTCCATTGAACCATCGGGCAAAGGGCCCGCAATGCTGCTGTTTTGGTATGCAGGCACACAGAGTAAGCGGCGGAGGACTGTCTGTCTGTCGATCTCCTGTGGCGCTATTACAGCCACATCACAACAGCCAAGATGGGTCCCTGATGATGTCGACAGGTTTTCAAGTGCCATAGCTGATAGGTTGATTTTCATTGCTGACACTCAGTAGATAGATAGTCCATCCACTTCTCTAGACTTACCGTCATTTCTTTGTCAAAACTGTTCTGCTAAATCTGCTAAAGAGAGAGAGAGAGAGAGAGAGAGAGAGAGGAGAGAGAGGAGAGAGAGAGAGAGAGAGAGAGAGAGTGCGAGAGAGAGTGAGAGAGAGAAAGAATTTAAATCACACACACAGAAATATACAAAACACACACAAAGACACACACAGAGACAGACACACACACATACACACACTTACACACTTACACACGCACACAGACACAGACACACACACACACACACACACACACACACACCCACACACACACACACACACACACACACACACACACACGCATTGTACAGTCCAGAGGTCTTCCAAAGCCCATTATTTGTGAATAGGCCACAGTCTTTGGGGACACACGAAAATGACAGAGCCCAACGACAAAAAGACCTAGTTACTGTCTGTTTAGTCACATTAGCCCTGTTGGCAGAAAAAAAATGAATTCAGCACGCGATTCAGAAAATCAGCTGGTTTTCATGTCCCCCGTGGGGAAACGTCTCTCTCCACATTTCAGAATGATTTCCCTCGGGAAGAGGGTGTCTCCTGCCCTCGATTGTGTTGGCTTTTATGTTGCTGTGATTTGTGTAGGTTTGAGAGAGAGAGAGAGAGAGAGAGAGAGAGAGAGAGAGAGAGAGAGAGAGGAAGTGCTGAAAAAGGTAAGACGGTGCAATTGGGTTTGTTTATTTGTTCTCTC
>JADBJO010000500.1:577500-596567 GCA_016801955.1 Conus betulinus
GTGTTTGTAGTGCAACATGAATTATACAGTGTTTTAGTGCAACATGTTTTTTGCAACATGAATCATATAGTGTTTTTGGCAACATGGTGCAACATGAATTATATAGTGTTTTAGTGCAACATGAATTAATTATAGTGTTTTAGTGCAACATGATTATATAGTGTTTTAGTGCCAAATGCTAACTATGGCGTGCGGCCTGTATCAGCGCAGTGAAAATAATTACGTCAGTTCCTGTGGGCTGGCCGTCCAACGGGCGTTAACCGCACGGGGTGGTGCCAGCATCGAGCGATGGTAATGGTACCAGTGTTTACTGTGGCTCTTTGCTAACGATATCCGCGCGGTTATCGTTCGTCATGCGGCCACCTCGACAGTAACTGATGCCTTCCCTTGGTCGTGCGGCCGTCACGGCTCACTATAACCGTTTCTTGTGCGCAAAAGTCAGAATTACTGCACTGCCAGACGAAAGATCAAACAAACTACAAAACAAACAAATCACAAACAATGCGCTTTCGACTGATTTGATCTTTCTTCAGACATGACAAATAACGTTGAAGACAACGAAAACGATGGACGAACAGACAGTCGCGTGTCTCGTGGAACTGGCTGCACAAAGAGATTACGGAATGGAACCGAGGCTGAAGGGAGACAGTAAGGGTTTGAAAAAAAAAAAAGGAACTACTACTACAACAACTACTACTACTGATAGTATAATCATATAAATAATAATACTGATGAAAATGACATTTTTTTCAGCAATAATTATAACGACGATGCTATTGCTCGCAGTTCGAAGAGATAAATCATTGCCCGTTCTGGTTCTTCCTTCGTTTTCATTGTCTTGAATGTTATTTGTCTTGCCCGAAAAAGACGAAATAAGTCCAAACGTTTGTGTTTGTTTCCCATTTTGTGAATTCCTTCGTTTTGGCGGTGCAGTCATTCTGTTCATGGTCTTGTTTTAATTTCTGCCTGCTGTCATCCCACTTTGGAACCACCTTTCTTGTATCCATTCACCTCCCACAGCCTAAAGCTTGCCCACAGCCAGCTAACAACACAGCTCACAGGGTGGCTGCTGTCAGCTTCACCGAGAACAATATGAAGAGCATCTGTAGATAATCTTACAGGTTGAAGCTGATGAAGACAGGGTTGTTCTCCAACCATCAATGTCCATATCTGAACACTGTGCACAAATTTCCGATGTGATTTTAGAAGGTGTATTTAAAAGGTTGTGTAAATGATATCTTTTTTGAATTACTTCTGAGTTGGTGTGAATGCGATAACAGCCCTCATACGGCCTTTGCAGCCGGCTGGGCTACAAGCAACATTACCTTACCTTACCTTACGGTGCACTAGCAGACTGGGCGTCAGTATAAGACTCAAGAATCGAAGTCAGCCAAGATGAACGCCATTCTTGATGCATGTTTTGCGTGTCGTGCACTCGCGAACAGGCAAGAGTTCCGTCCATCTTGGTCAGGCTTGTTCCATGAGAAAGTGCTGTGATAATATCGTCCCATACTTGGCAGGCCTCGCCGACAATGATAACGTGGAAAACTTTTCTTGTTTCTGGTCATGGTAGATAGGCAAGGTCTGATTGTGCAGACTGTCCTGGCTTTTGTACAGCTTTCGTTATCATGTGTGTTTCATCTGGTCCAAGTTTGCCATCTTCTCTGTAGTTCGGCAGCTAAGTTTTGAGAGTAGCACTCCTTAGAGAGTTTCAGAGACGCGAGAGCTCGTAAAGTGGCTAGCTTATCCTGGAGGTGAAGGACACAGGAAGGGCACAGGAAGTCAAGGAACGGGCGCAAGGCAAAAAAAAAAGAAAAGAAAAAAAAAAAAAAGAAAAAAAATCAAATGAATAATGTCTCCTCTTCCTCAAGCTCTTCATGCCAGCGTTTTGAATGTTTTACATACCAATCATGAATAAGAAGTGGTGCACACAAGAAAAGAAAGAGAAGAAGAAGGAGGGGGGGGGGGGGGAGAGAGAGAGAGAGAGAGAGAGAGAGAGAGAGAGAGAGAGAGCGAGAGAGAGAGAGAGAGAGAGAGAGAGAGAGAGAGAGAGAAGATGCACACATTTACGTCTTAGCTGTGGCCCGGATACCTGCGAGCTCGCATCTGGAGTGATAAGTTATAAATCTCGCTCTGAGTCTGATGCAGCGTACCGAAATTTTGATTTTGGACACCCATGTGTTAGGCCCTTTAGCAGACACTCTCAGTTGTGTCTTAAAGGCCGCAGCGTTTGTTTCCATTGCATTGTGTAGCTTCTTCTTCGCCGTTCTCGGCAATGCCGCATTGGTGGTGCGGTGTTGTGGGCAAAGTCCGCCGTCTGCCTCAGCAACGTTACCAGTCCTCACTGCTTCTTCCTCAGGTCCACTGCAATGGGCCTCGCTTCCTGTAGTAGGGTGTCAAAGGTGGGACAGGACTGGAGAATGTGGGTTCGCGTCTGTGGACCTGTGCCACATGGGCACTAGTCTGTGTGAGAGATCTTCAGTCACTAGAGATGCGAAAGAAGCCGACAATGTCGATATTGTGTGGCCAGTTGTAAAGGTCACACGAGGATCAATATTTCCTAAACCGTAAGGCTGAAAGTATTGGAGTTCCAGCGCCTTTAGTAGTGAGCGCGTGGAATCGTGCTCCGTGGATTTTCGCCGTCCCACTTCCCCTCCTCCACTTTATCCTCATCCTCCCCGCCCCGAAATCCTTATGATGTACACGACATTTTTCTGATGTTAGTGGAATTCTTGTCCTATCTGCAGCATGTTCTGTCTTCGGGGAAACGCCCAATGTCAACGAGGAAAGATCCATTTACCGCAGAGAAAGTTCTGTTGACAGCAGGAAAGATTACAACCCCCGGATCCTCATCAGAGGATATGTAAGACCTCATGCGACAAACGATTGGCCTTGTCTGGAGTTTGTGTTGTTTTCATCTGTCAGCAGAACAGCAACGAAAGAGGCTGCGGGTTGCCAAATCAGTTGTTTGACGGTGGTGTCTTTCGCCTGTGGACTATGCAGACACGAAATATAGATGGTACACCCATGGGGACGTTCCCGTTCAGGTTCTCTCATGTCGTGTCCAGAGGCCATTACACAATAGCATCTGCTGGAGAGCAGTTACGTCCCTTGACGTCTTAATGGAATGCCATGTGCATACCTGCACGGCAATTGAGGACACAGTGCTTCTCTGGGTCCCACTCGGACCTTCAGTATCTTTTCTTCCTTTCTAATACAGTGTGAATGACTGAATTTTCAAACACCTGTGGTTTGAATTGATGGTCTAAAACATGACACAGTTGATCAGTCTATGATCATTTGTTGGTGAAATGATAAACAGACAATAATGAAATGGGTATCTATCTATCTTTCTATCTCTCTATCTATGTATCTATCCCTGTATCTATCCATGTATCTATCTATCATCATCACCCCCACCACCATCATCATCATTATCATCATCATCATCATTACTATATTCTACTTCTTCTCCTTCTTCTTCTTCTCCTCCTCCTCCTCCTCCTCCTCCTCCTCCTCCTCTCTCCTCCTTCTTCTTCTTCTTCTTCTTCTTCTTCTTCTTCTCTTCTTCTTCTTCTTCTTCTTCTTCTTCTCCTCCTCCTCCTCCTCCTCTTCTTCTTGTCGTCGTTGCTAATGTGATCAATCTAAAGGTAATCCAGTCAGTGCGTTTTTGTTTCAGCATTTGCATATGTGTACGACTATCCAGCCCGAGCTTACATACTTATTTGATAATTCGTTTGAGATAAAACCATTTTCCTGCCTTTCACTCTCACCCCGCCTCTCTCTCGCTCTCTCTCTCTCTCTCTCTCTCTCTCTCTCTCTCATTTGATGATTCGTTTCTAGTAAGGCCAGTTGCCTCTCCCCGCTCCTCTCTCTCCATTTTCATTTAGTGGCTGGTTTCTGGTAAACCCATTCCTGTCTGTCTGTCTGTCTGTCTGTCTGTCTGTATCTTTCTCTCTCCCCATTCTTATTTTAATGATTCGTTTTCTTGTAAGACCGGTTTCACCGGTTTTCACTTCTTCGCCCCCCCCCCCCTCTCTCTCTCTGTCCCTCTCTGTCTCTGTGCCTGAAAGCATGCGTTTTCGTGAGTGCGCTCCCGCTCTCTCTCTCTCTCTCTCTCTCTCTCTCTCTCTGTGTGTGTGTGTGTGTGTGTGTGTGTGTGTGTGTGTGTGTGTGTGTGTGTGAGAGAGAGAGAGAGAGAGAGAGAGAGAGAGAGAGAGAGGAGAGCACTGCCTGTCCAAGTCCCGATGCTGAAGTCTCCCAGTGACTGTGACTGGCAGTCAATATCAGGACAACGACACCGTCTGTCTCGTTTCAATTTCCTGCCTGTGCCCCTCCCTGTCCGTGGTGGATTCGAGTCCAGGTGGTCAGTATTGGTAAGTTCACGGGGACTGTCGTTACAGCCACGTGATGGCGCTCGTCGCAAGGGGACGACACTCACTTCCGCTGGCTTGGCCACGGCATCATTGTTGTTGTTCGTGGTGGGGTTTTGTTACATGGTATCCTGCGTATGCTGGATCAGAGCAGGCAAGACTGAACGCGCCATGAAAGTGACTCTGTACCACTGCTGTGTGGCACGTGATTCGGGCTGACTGAGATCGATCAGAAATGAACGTGAAAACAGTTCCATGTTTTCGAATGTTTTAAAGACCTTGCGTGGGCTTGTGACTTGATTCGAGGCATTGTGTAAATGTTTGCCTGGTGTGATAGGCGTTACTTTAAGCCGCCGTGGCGAAGTGGTTAGCGTCGCGGACTCCCAGCTGGGAGGTCGTGGGTTCGATTCCCATCAGAGTCATGTGGGATTTTTCTGCTCCGACCGGCTACTACCCAGAGTTGAGTTTGCTGCGGACTCAGCTGGGAAGACTGGGACCACACAGTCGAGTTTTCATCCACTTAATGGATGCGTTTTTATGAGAGTGTTGCTCAAATTTCCTGCCAACACTGCAGGTGTCTGTATCTCTCGAGCCTGGTTGACGCCAGGATATATTATAAAAGGACGCGTAGAGTACAGCTCCGTCATGCGGTCTCAGACTGGAATGGAAATCCGTAGCATCATCTTAATCATTCTCATTCTCATCGATCAGCATAAAAAAAAGTCTCAAATCAAATTCTGTGGCCTTCATGCCCTGCTCTCATGGTGACCTCAGTTTTGATGTCCTCTCCACGTCTGAGGCCTTGTTTAGTTCCATCGGGGTTACCGGCATCGGCGAGTCCAGTGTGGGCTGTCGCTGGACGGACGTGGTGGCGCCCTCTGGAGGGACAACTCGCTCACGCCGGCACCGCGACTAAGCAATTATTGTCGTCAGTAGGGGGCTTAGTAGGTGGTGTCCTGCGTACATGAATCAGAACAGGCGCCCACTGAACACCACCGAAGTGACTCGGGAGCAGTGCAGTGTCTCAACCGGCGGGTTGCCTCTTGACGACTTGACATTGACTGCTGCCTGCGGATTTCCGGCGGGACAGACAGGGCTGTGGTGGTGGACGGGTGTTGGAATGAGAAGCGAGGGAGCAATGCCACTGAGGTGGCACAGAAGCTGGGACAGCTTAAAAAAAAAACGGACAGCTGGAAAACGACATCTTGTTTGAAATGAGAACTACGAACCTAGTAGCTCCAAGATTTAACTTCATATCCTAATTGAACGCAGTAGTTAAAATGAGAACTACGAACCTACTAGCTCCAAGATCTAACTTCATATCCTAATTGAACGCAGTAGCTCAGCTGTGGGCACGGAGTTTTTGATTGGTGATTAGCAGAACGCTAATCAGATTGTCGTCAAGTCGACGCCATGACGTGTTTGGACCATGACCTTTTACGCATTTGGCATTCGTCAAAGGAGCAGGTGAAGGTTTGCAGATCACTATAGCGACTGGCGATGTTACAGAAATGTATGTATCTGAAGCTGCGGCTCATATTTAAAGTAGAAGTAGTTGTGTTTGATAGTAATGGTAGTTGTAATAGTAATAGCAGAAGCAGCAGCAGCAGCAGCAGCAGCACTGTTATAAAATTGTATATATGATCTGAACTGTGGCTCATATTTAAAAGTAGAAGTAGTTGTGGTGGTAGCATCAGTATTAGCAGCCGCAGCAGATGTAGTAGTAGTAGTAGTTAGTAGTAGTAGGTAGTAATAGTAGTCGTAGTAGTAGTGACAGTAGTTGTAGTAGTCGTAGCAGCAGCAGCAGCAGCAGTAGTAGTAGTAGTAGTAGCAGTAGTAGTAGCATCAGCATCAGCAGCAGCAGGAGCAGCAGCAGCAGTAGTAGTAGTAGCAGTAGTAGTAGTAGTAGTAGTAGTAGTACAGGTAAAGGGACAAAAGTCTGTCTCCTCTAATGGCGGACAGATTTGAAGTGGTTGTTTTCCACTAGATTGTCTAGCCAATATTTCAGCATTGGTGACATGTTTGTGTACCGAAAACCACTGACGTCATTTTCACAAGTGTACTCTTTTTGTGTGAAGTAAAGAAAATCGTTGAACTGTCGTTTGGTGCTTGCGGTTTGCTGTTAGATCTGGCATGGCATCGGCAAACAAACAGCTCACAGATGAGACGAAAAATACATTGTGTTGTGGATAGACCAGGGGCTTCGGGTGTTTGAGGTGGCAAATGTGTTGAACTTGAAACAGGTTAACGGTCGGGAAAGTTTACAAGCGCTATTGTGACAGCAAAACAGTAGAAAACAAACCTAGGAGTGGTAGGCCCAGAGTGTTCACAAACAGGTGCGTGTCTGCGCTGTCAAAGATCGTAAAACGGGACAGATCTGCCACAGTTTCTGAAATTTCAGCCAAATTCCGTGCATCAAACTCCCGTTGAAGTCAGCCAAAAGACGATCAAGCGAAATCTGCATGGACTTGGCTATTCAAACCATCCCCCAGTGAAGAAACTAGTCATTAAGGAAGTGAACAGAAAGAAGCAGCTGCAGCACTGTAGGAGTAAACTTCACTGGACTGTGAACGATCAGTCGAAAAATGTTATTTTCAGTGATAGAATGACCATTGTGATCAAACCCAATAGAGTGTGAAAACTATGGAGGAAAGTCGAAGAGAAGTGGTCAGTGTTTTCTCTGTGCAGCGTCCATCTGGCCCGAAGACTACATTGAAATAGATGGTGTGGGGATGCATTTCGTATGATAGAGTTGGACCACTGGTGTTCGTGGAAGGCAGTATGAACAGTCAAAAGTACACTGATGTGCTGGAAAACAACTTTCTGCCATTTGTTGCCGACCACTACCCAAACAAACGTTGGTACCTGCGAGAAGAGAATGCCTCTGTTCACGGCTCGGCTCACACCGGGACCTGGTAGCGACAGCACATGGTTCTCGTGTTTTTCTGGCCCCCTTAAGTCCAGATCTAAATCCGATCGAGAACGTGTGGCAAGTCCTCAAGACTCACGTGAGAAAAAAAACAAACAAAACAAAACAAAACAAAACAAAAAAAAAAACAAACAAACAAACAAACAAAAAAAAAACATTCGCCGCATCAGTACTGTCGCAGATCTGCACAGTGCACTCACCACTTGCTGGAATCAATCAGTCTAAAGGTAAGAATAATAAGTTTTCAGCAACAACAGGTGCCTGTAGGGTAGTAGTAGTAGTAGTAGTAGTAGTAGTAGTAGTAGTAGTAGTAGTAGTAGTAGTAGTAGTAGCAGCAGCAGCAGCAGCAGTAGTAGTTGTGGTAGTAGAAGTCCCAGCAGCAGTACTAGTTGTGGTAGTTGTAGTGGTGGTGCTGACAGTATCAGTAGTAGTAGAAGTGGTGGTGGTGGTGGGTGATGGTGGTGGTGGTGGTAGTAGTAGTAGTAGTAGTAGTAGCAGCAGCAGCAGCAGCAACAACAGCAGTTGTAGTAGTAGCAGTAGTAGTAATAGCAGTAGTAGCAACAGTAGTAGTAGTAGTAGTAGTAGTAGTGGTGGTAGTAGTGGTAGTGGTCACAGCGGTGGCAGCACAGCAGCAGTTATAGCAGTAGTAGTTACCGGCAAGAACATGGACAAACAAAGTACAGGACAAGACATAACGCATTTCGACCTTTTGGGTCTTCTTCAGGCAAAACCAAATAACATTTAGGACAACGAAAACGAAGAACGAGAAACCACTTATCTTCTCCTATTCGCGCACGATCAAAACGGCTCCCTGGACGGAAATGAGGCCACCCAGGAGTGGGAGGGGAAATGGTAAGGAGGAGGGGGGGGGGGGGGGGGGGGGGTGGAACAATGGGTATTTTTTTTTAGCTCGTTTTGTAGAATGGTATAATATGTTAGTGACGGTAGTGATTATGATGGGGTTGATAATAATGCTTAGTGGGGCAAAAAAAAGAAAGGAATAAAAAAAAGCAAAACTATACCCAGTCCACTGCCTACCCACAGACCTACCCCCTCCTTTTCCCCTTCCCGTCCCCCTTTTTTCCACCCTACACCTGATTTGACACTGCCACCTCCACACGAATCTCCCTTCCACTCTCATCTTTCCGGAGCATAAGTGTAGGCCAGGTACTTGGCCCCTCCCGCCTCCAACCCCCCCCCCCCCCCCCCCTTTTTTTTTTTAAGCACCCCCGCTCCTTCCCTTCACCCCCATATCATCAACATCCTAAAACAACTACATACACCTACCTACCACCGCAACACCAACCCACTATATCCTCCACCAAATCACACTCACATCCACGCCACCTTACTCCCAAGTATTTACCTCACATTAACTTACAGCTTATGTTCCTTCTTCCCCCTCTATATACCCCCACCCGCCTTTTTTTTTTTTTTTTTTAAACATATCAACCCCCTTTTATTCATCGACCATTTCCATTCCCTTGTCTGTCGACATTATGTCCCCCCCCCCCCCCCTTCTGTGTATAAGTGTGCGAGGGTGTGTGTCTCTCCTCTCTGTCATATGTATGCTTGGATGTGTGTGTGTGTGTGTGTGTGTGTGTGTGTTTTTTCCCTCACTGCTTACCTTCTTCCCGACCATTATCATCACCAGTTCCAATATCCCCACATATGACTGTTCCTTTTTTTCATATACACATAGCCCCACTTTATGACTATTATTATGATCACCACCCATTAGGTGTCTGTGTGTGTGTGCCTTTTGTGTGTGTGTGTGTGTGTGTGTGGTGTGTGTGTGTGTGTGTGTGCGTGCGTGCGTGCGTGCGTGTATGTGAATGTGTGTGCACGTATGTATGTGCGTGTGTGTGGTGTGTGCATGGTGTATGTGTGTGTGTGTATGTGTGTGTGTGTGTGTGTGTGTGTGTGTGTGTGTGTGATCATACCTATGACAACGATCACATCCATCAGTCATTGATCATTACCATTTTTCTCCTCAACTGGCATTATTATACCAATGCTATCATGTTCTTTCACTTATGGACAATGATCAACATCCTATAGCTTTGACCATGCATTCCCATTATTATCCGACTTATGACAATTGCTCATTGGAAAAAAAAAAAACCACCCAACTATGGGGCGCAACAACAAAAACAAAAAAAAAATGATCACCATCACAGGATTAGTCATCAGTCAGTAGTCATTATTCCACCCCCAACAAAAAGGCAGAAAACATAACACCCAATCCAAACAAAAAAAAAAAAAAAAAAACAAAAATAAATCACAAACCAAGAACCCAAAAAAAACCAAAAGTAAAAAAAACCAACCAAAAAACCAAAACAAAAAACACAAAAAAACAAAAAGCAACGCATCACCAAACCAAGATCAACCATCCTATTCTCATACCCCACTCTCGAACAAGCCTCACTCACTTCTCCCCCTCTCTCAATACCGCCCTCCGCCTCAAAAATACATCCCCCACGCCCTCCCAATAACATGATAAATGACATGATCCTCATCCATCAAACTCGTCTCCCACCCCCTCCCTCCCACCCCCCTCTTCCCCCCCCCCCCCTCCCCCCTGACACAAGCGCTGAAAGGCGAGGAAAACAATGGTTGGGTTACCATAATTCTACCGCTCGTCAGATTGGCCCCCCCCGCCCCCCCACCCCTTTTTTCCCTTTGCTTTCTTTTTCTTTTTCCCGGCAGTATTACACAATGCCACCATCATCATTCACCTATTCACAATGGCCAATCAGGGGCAAAGCAAAAACAAAGGGGGATCACTCATGGACATCCTCTTAGGCGAGAGGTCCTCCAGAGAATTCCCCGGCTCCCCCGAGTAGAGAGAGAGAGGACGGTGACACAAATGTGATAACATCACTCCCCACCCCCCCCCCCTCCTCTCCCCCCCCAAAAAAACAGTCTAAAAAATCAAGCAAATAACACAGACAACAAACAAAAACAAAAAGCATGTCATCCTCCTTCATTTCAGGACCCCCGAAACAGAAACGCCCCATGATGGTACAAAAAAGAGTTTTGAAATACATGAACAACAATGCAATGAGGGAAACAAAAAACAAAAAAACCACACCATTGGTCAAAAACATCCAAATTACCGGGTATCGTCCCCCCCCCACCCCCCCCAACACACAGGAAACGTTTCCCCTGTGGATCGAAAAAAGACGGAAGTTTACCGACCCCACCTGTTGATCTCAATCACAATGCAAATGGGGACAAATAGTGCAATACCTAAAGACACCATACATTGAAAACCAGCAAGGTTCATCCCAACACCTGCTGCATATTTGATAACCACAGACTTCATAAAAATACCACATTATTACAACTCTCTTCTCCCGATTCTCTCCTGACAACAATTGAACACACACACACACACAAACATCAGCCGCCCCCCACCGAGACAATCTGAGTTCATGTCTTTCAGATCATCCCTGACACGTGAAGAAAAGGCGAAAACCCCCTTCACCACTGCTATGTTTCACCCCCATCAATGACCGGCAACATCTATCCCAAAACTTTGCACCTGTGTAAGCACATCAAACAAAAATAACACAGAACTGCCCTTCACTCCCCCCCCCACAACGAAGGATCAATCTGTCTAGGCCTCCGCCGTCACGCCTCACTTATGACAATGATCATCATCCATCAGTCATTGATCATTTCCTTTATTCCCCCAACAGGCATTATCGTACTAAGGCCAATACACTATTCCACTTTTGAAAATGACCATCATCCTACACACACTACTGTGGATCATACTTATACCGTGACAATGATCATCAGCCGTCAATGATTGATCACCTTCTTCATTATTACACCAACGCCACAACATTATCCCACTTAGATAACTATGATCATCATCCTACAGTGCTGTTGATCTCAAATGATCAATGATCATCGCCATCAGTCGTCGCCCCCCCCCCCCCCCCTTTTCCCTTTGCTCAACCGGCAATATTATACTAATGCCACCATATTATTTCACTTATCACAATGGCCATCATCATACAGTACTGTTGATCTCACTCATGACAATGATAGTCATCCATCAGTCATTGATATTTTCCTTTATTCCCCAACTGGCATTATTGTACCGATAACACTACATCACTCCACTTACATGACAATGATCATCATCCTATAGTACTGCAGATCTCAAATGATCATTCATCAGTCACCGAGAATACTGTCATCCAGTGAACACCTTCATACTGCAATATATATGGCAATGAGGAAGCTGACCAATTGGCAAATGAAGGAGGACAGCAGTCCCAACTGGAACAGGAAGTCACCTTCGAAGAAATCAAAAGCATTATCAAGGAGAAGCAAAACGAAGATGGTTTGAGCAGCACCAAGACTTCAAGAAGAGGGGTCCATACTACCGGATGCCCAATCAGACCAAGTGAACATTGTGGGACTGAGAGGGCACTCCAGACTGAGACATCACATGTCCACGATATTCCACACTGGCGAGTCTTCAAAAAACCATCCATGCAGTACAGCCCCAATGACCGCGGAACACTTCCAGCAAAACTTAGAGCAGAAACCTAGCCTGCCACACACCGATGAGAGGAAAGCCTTATGGACCACTGCAGGGCCTCCGCCGTACAGCAGCCTTCGCCAATACCTTCAGGGTTCCTGCCTGAGTGAACGAAGAAGAAGACCATCCTTTAATACTGTTGATCTCAAATGACCATCACCATCAGTGATTGATCTCTCCCTCCCGCCTCAATCGGCGTCATTATAGTAATGCCACCACATCATTTCACCTATGACAATGATCAGCATCCTACAGTACCTTTAATCTCAGGTATGACAATGATCATCATCCCTCAGTCATTGACCATTTCCATTCCTTTCAACAGGCAGTATTGTACCAATGCCACTGCATTCTTCCAGATACAACAATGATTATCATCCTACAGCACTGTTGTTATCAAATGATCATCACCCATCAGGTTTTTTTTTGTGTATGTGTATATGTGTGAATGAAGATGTGTGTGTGTGTGTGTGTGTGTGTGTGTGTGTGTGTGTGTGTGTGTGTGTGTGTGTGTGTGAGACGTTGTTGTTATTGACATGTCAACACTTTTTCCCATTGATAATTTCCATTCATTTCCTGTCCAACCAGTATTATTATACTATTATCCTAATATCAACACGATTTCACTTCCTGCAGTTAGTCTCATGATCATAATTCACCCACAATACCGTTTACATGTTTCTCTCTCTCTCTCTCTCTCTCTCTCTCTCTCTCTCTCTCTCTCTCTCTCTCTCTCTCTCTCTCTCTCTCTCTCTCTCCCTTTATGTTGTTGTTCTTCAGTTTAAATTAAGTCCACCCCTACCCCATCCCCTTCTAGTCATTCCAGTTAGAAAACTTATCTATAAGAATATAACTGAAAAAAAAAAAAAATTAAAGATAAACACCAATTGAACTACTCAATAAACATTTACATACAGAATCTAGTGCAAAATAATCATTTAGTAAGCATGGTAAGAGTAATGGTGTCGATCCATCATTATAACAAGGAATGCCTGAACTTTAAAAAGTTCTCTTGCTTTTGAACAGTGAATCAGTAAGTGATTGACACTAATAGGTTCACCACATACACATTTAATATTAGTACAATACTTTGTTTTAAATGAATTTTAAACGTATCCTATGGATTAGACTTTCGACCTCCCTGGACGAGAATATGACATGCTTGTATGACTTTTTTCCCATTGCCTTTATCATTTTGTTTAATACAGTTATGATAATACTGATTGTCTGAGTTCTTCAATAACTGTTTAACATTATCATGAGATTTTTTGTTTATAATTGAGAAACATTCTGACAGATCTAAAGGAATATTTATAGATTGTGCATCGTTTAGATTCTGAGCTGCCTTTTTTGCAGCTTGGTCTACCTGTTCATTTGCTGATATTCCACAATGAGAAGGCACCCAACAAAAAGTGACAGTGATGCCTTCATAGAAAGTAGGTGTATTACATGATTTATTTCCATTATCATATCAAGTCGTATGCAAGAGTTGGGTGATTTGATAGCATTTATTGCTGCTTTAGAGTCAGCACATACTAGGACTTGACTGTTATTTATAGGAAAATTTAAAATGAAATCCAATGATTTAAGTATAGCAAGTACTTCAGCGCTGAATATTGACAACTTTTTACCAAGAAAAAATAACTTTTTTACTTTTAAGCACGGAATTATGAATGCTGCTCCTGTGCTTTCGTTTTCTTCTAATACGGAGCCATCTGTGAATATCTTTAAATGAGTACTGTATTCATTTTCTAAATGAGTGCATACAGACGCTCTCAGAATATTCAGAGAATCTTTTTTTGTTAAATGTATATAATCTATGTCAAAGATAGCTTTTGACTGTTCCCATTTTGGAATGGGCGAAAACGTTGGTTTTTTTGACAATGTTACCTTCATCTATTTTCGCATCCCTTAGAAGATCAGAAGAAAAGGAATAAATAGATTTTGTGGATTGAATATGTTGTGCACGTTTTCCAAAGTCCCTCTCCGATTGTAGACATACTTCTTTGGAGCAGCATTTTTTTGAGAACAACTTTTCAGTATAAATTTTGAAGTAGAAGCTTTACGAAATTCTGAGAGAGGTAAAATTCCTGCTTCGCTATATGTTCCTAAGTTAGATGTATGTGTGGGGGAACTCCTAAAGCAATTTTGTAAGCTTTACTATCAATACTTTGAAGTTTATGTAAAAGGTGTTGTTTGGGTGCGTTAAAAAATACCTCTTGAGCGTATGATAATCTTGAACGTACAAGGGCAGTTGCTAATATAGTTAAAGTTTTGGTATCTTGCCCCCAAGATTGTTTACTAACTACCTTAAGAAAATTTAAACTTTTTCTTGCTTTGTTTAAAATGTGGTCAATATGAATATTCCATGTTAACTTATTACTTAAGATAACACCAAGGAATTTAACACTTTTAGCATAGTTTAAGGCAATGCCGTCCAAGGTGAAGTTTGGAAGTTTGTCTGGATCATAACCAGAATTAAAAAGCATCATTTATTTTTTTTTTCCGGTGAAAGGGAAAGCCCGTTTTTCATGTAAAAAAATGATTTATTTTATTGAGTTCATGTTGGTATTTAATTTTAATATAATTTATTGACCTCAGTGGAGTATTTCTTTTCATTGTCACTTTCATCCACAAGCATATATATCGTCAGCAAATTGGGCTATCTCTGTATCTTTAGAAGGCCTTTGGGTAGATCAGAAATTAAAATATTAAACAATATTGGCGAAATTACTGATCCTTGAGGTAAGCCCATTTGTAAAGGTCTTGGATTAGAATATGTATTTCCAACCCTAGTTTGAATGTGCCTACTATCTAGGAAGGTTTTGATATAATCATACATGTTGCCATTGATACCAATATTCTTAATTTGTATAAAAGTCGCTTGTGCCATACACGTTCGTATGCTTTTCTGATGTCAAAAAATGTTGCAAGTATATTTTTTCGACGTGCAAACTGGTGCTTTACATGCGTAGTAAGTTTCACTAGATGTTCTATTGTGGATCTGCCTGCCTGGAATGCAGCTTGATTGATTGGTATTATGCTATGTTTAGTACAATGATGAACTAATCTCCTTAAAACAATCTTTTCCATTAATTTACATGTATTAGATGTTAAAGCAATTGGACGATAGCTATTGATGTCTTGAAGTGTCTTCCCTTTCCTTGTGAATTGGAACAATGATGGAATGCTTCCAAATTTGAGGCATTTTTATTAGTAGACCAACATTTCTGAAAAAATAGATATAGAAAATATATCACATTATCTGGGAGATGACATAACATTTCGTTGGAAATGCCATCTAAACCCACTGATTTTTTTTATTTAAATTCATAAGACATTCTTTAACTTCCTGTAATGTTATAGAAGTATTTAGATAGTGATCTTCTCTTGTTTGTGGGCTATCATACATCTCTTTGTTTTTCTTTTCCTTTTCACGATAAGCTTTATTTTCTTTTGATAAGTTATTGATGCTACTACTTTTTTTGCAAATAGATCAGCAAAGGCTTCTGCTTTATCAAAATTAGATGGGAATTCAGAATTGTGTAATTTGATTGGACACTGTGGTAGATGAACTCCTTGTTTCATTATTTTCAATTGTGTCCAAACTTTTTGAATATCTTTAAAATTTGACACCTCATTTTCGCAAAAAGAAGACCAATATTTTCGTTTTGCTTGTGCGTTAATTCTGTTTTGGTTGTTTTTGGCTCTTTTCTTCTCAATAAGTTTTTTTTGCCTTTTCCTTTGGATCTTTTTCTCTTTTATATTCTTTTGTTTTATTTCTTTTCTCATCTTTAGCCTCTTGACAAGTCTCATTCCACCAGACATTACCCGAATGTTTCTTTGATTTTACAGATTTTACAACTGGAATCGAATCGTTAGCTGCAGAAAGTACAGTGCTTTGAAATCGTTTATATAAAGTATCAACATCTTGGCTTTCTATATTATTCATGTCTACGTAAAATGAGTTTAATAAGAATGAGAATTTATTCCAATCTGCAAATTTGTAACAATACTTTGGAACTTTATCATGAGTCACATCATTTTTTTTTGGTCCTGTAGTTTCAAATGTGATAACAATAGGTAAATGGTCACTATTTAATGCGTCATCAAGAGTATGCCAGTCACAATATATAGCTAGCTCTGGGGATATCAAAGTTAGATCGATGGCACTAGGATTGTGTTTTGGGGTTGTCAGGAATTCGAGTTATGTTACCATCGTTTAAAAGATAAAAGGGGTGAATCAACTACATTTTCGATGAAACGATTATTGGTTATGGCCTGGCATCCTTTTTCCCAGAATGGTGAATGGGCATTAAAGTCACCAGTGACTAGATATTTAGTTGACTGATCTAACTGAATCGTTCGTAGCCATTCTGTATTTATATCATTTGGTCCTTGTGGTAAATAAACAGACACAATTGTCAATACATTGTAATTTACCTGTACCTTTACTGCACACGTATGCAACCCGGGAATGCCTGGTGGAGCAGGGCTAGTACATGATATGTATTTTTTCTCCTTCACGAATATAGATTGCTACATTTATTTTTTCATGCTTCTCTACTTTTGGAATTATTGGTGGAAAATAATAATTTTTCAATTTAGGTAATTTTTTCCTTCCGTACATTCAACGATTGTAAGCTAAAACATGATACTTTTCTTCTGATAGCTGTTGTACTAATTGATCAAGCGTTGTTATGATGGATCGACATTCCATTGAAATACCTTAAAATCTTTATCTAACATGTTTATAGTGGAAGAATAACACAAAAGCGATCTAACTGTACACTAGTTAGCAATCAGCCGTTCATTGGCTAGGCATAGTGTTTTCACTGGTCAATTCAGACCCACATCATGCATTCACTCTTGTAGAGGGTCGTAGAAGTTCTGCAGGAAAGGTCGCAGAGGGTAGAAAGGAGGATGGATGAATGATGATCCCCAATATGGGCGAGGTGGACCAGGCCTTCGAGGATTCTTGGGCCTCTCCCAGAACAGTCGGCGGACATGTCTTCCAAGGTTCCCCGCAAGTACGCTGGATCCTCTCCGGTTCGGGTGGATGTCATCCCTTAGTGTTCTGCTACTAACCTGGAGATTTTCATGGTTAATTATTGACACGTTGGGAACTTTGAAAAGCTCTGTGTTCAGAATAGCATTGAAACATTTCTCTTTTCGTATTCAACTCCGGATCAGGGACAGGGCATGCTTTGCTTATCACACAAGTTTCGTTTTGGGGTTTTGTTTTGCAATATTTTTTACAGAGTCTGCAAAAAGTTTGCTGGTGGAGGACGCATCGCTGTTCTTGAGGTCGTTTATACCGCAATGGATGACAATGGCGTCAAATTCATTTCTGTCAGAGGACAACTTTAGATCAATGTCTTTTACCGTGTAAAGTCTTTCTTGATGTTGTCCTGAACCCATAGGATCTGCCTAGCTGCTGACCCCTAACACCATTTAGGATGGAATCATGAAGTAAAAGTACTGCAGGCAGGTCTCTATTTTTATGAGCTTTCCCTTCTGGTGTTTTCTTTTTGTTCTTTTCATGCTGTACATCATTGACGTCAGTAGTTATTACGTCATTGGCTGTTCCCTTTGTTCTTTTATCTTTTTTTTTCCCCTTACAGTCGTTTCATTTGTGTTTTACACAGGCCAGAGGAAGAGGGTAGCATTTTTGCGGTAACTTTTGCGTAAGTCAAGCTATCTTTCGTTTCACTCTTGTTTTCATTCACGCTTTTAACATTTTCATAGCTTTTAGAACATGCGCTGATTTTCATTTGCGTAGCATTGTCATTTTGTTTTTCATTTTTTCTTCCAATGATTCAATCTTTTGATTCAAACAAGAATTATTTTTTTTTCAATTCACTGACCTCATTTATCAGGTCAGGAGCATCAGTGGATGTAGAGATCGTACGTTTCTCGCGATCGACTGTGTCCGTTCCCAGTGCAGGCCAGTCTTCCGTCTGAGTTTGTTGGTCAGCTCGTCGGAGGGTTTTTGATTCTTGTTTCGTCGTTTTTTCTTGTTTTCATTTTCAAGATTTGATTTCCACTGAATAACGGGTAATTGGTTGAGATAGCGTGACTTCTGGATTTGGTCATTTGTTGATGAATCGCTGCCGCATTTTGTGTGTTTATGTGTGTGTGTGTGTGTGTGTGTGTCAACATGATACCCCGTTTCTCATTGATCATTTCTATCTGTCCTTAACCAACACGATCATATGAATGCCAACACATTATTTCACCTGCAACAATGAGCACCATCCCACAGTATTGTTTACTTTTTTAACAACACTATTTGCATAAATCCCCCCCCCCCCCCCCCCCCACACACACACACACACACATATGTATGTAAACTATGTGCTGGTGGAGAGATATGAGCTCCCCCCCCTCTCTCTCCCTCCCCCATTGCCCCCCCCCCCCCCCCCCCCCCCCTTGATACCTTATCACCCATTGATCATTTCCATTCCCATTTATTCATTCATTTAAAAATGTATTTATTACTATCATTTTTTTCATTATTGTTATTTTTTATTTTTTATAATAATAATAATAATTATTATTATTATTCTTAATTTATTAAAAATTATTTATTTATTTACTTTATTTTTCAATTTCTTTTTTGGGACCCACTAAGTACTATTATCAATCCACCATGATCACTACTGTCACAAATATATCATACCTTTCTACAGAGCAAGCACCTAGCCCTATTGTTCCCCCCCCCCCCCCCCCCCCCCCCTCACTATTTCCTCTCCCATGATCCCCTCTTGGGTGGCCTCGTTTCCTTTCGGCGGGCCATTTTGATCGTGCGTGAATATGAAAAGATAACTGGTTTCTTGTTCTTCGTTTTCACTTCCTAAATGTTATTGGTTTTTTTGCCTGAAGAAGACACAAGAGGTCGAAATGCATTGAATCTTTTCCTGTACTTTGTTTTGTCTGTCCTTGGCGGTAACTAACCCCCTGTCTTCTAAATTAAACTCGTAAATCTAGAGGTAAAGAGCCTTAGCAGGTGTGAGGTGGCTTTTTTCTTTTTTTTTTTAAATAACATTTCTTCGACGACTGATTTATTATTGCTCACTAACATTTCGAAGAAAGAAACCACGCCAAGATACATAAGACACACATGTCATTTGTTCAGTTACAATAACACCATATATCACAGATCACTTCAACATCTGTTTTCATCATATTACAGTCCTAGGTC
>JADBJO010000500.1:597677-620177 GCA_016801955.1 Conus betulinus
GAAAAAGAAATTGAATAATAATGATAATAAATGCATTAAAGAAAATGGTAATAGAATAAATAGATGAACATAAAAATAAAGATAAATAACAAATAAAAAAAAATAACAATGTTAATATTTATGGTACTAAAGGTATTAATTCTGGTAGTAAGGAGGGAAACAAACAAATAAACAAAAAAACAACAATGACAACAACCAGGGGAGGAGAAAGAGGGGGGAGGACAGGAAGAACAGAAAGGAAACAGAAGATATAAGTTATGGGAAGGATGGAATCCAATAGGTATATTAATAATTACAGTAATAGTTTTGTTAATAATTGTGATTGTAACTCTACAGTAATGGTAGTGATGCAGTAGGAGGCTAGAAAAGTGGTAAGCTGAAATGTTAGAAATATTTTAAAGAATAATGATTACATTAATGAAAGTAGTAAATACTAGTTTATGAAGTTGTAAGAAAAGGTATACTGATAAGATAAACAAATAAGTAAAATTCAATTTAAATATTTTTAAAATAGTTGGCATATATTAACAATTATTAACAAAACTATTACTGTAATTATTAATATACCTATTGGATTCCATCCTTCCCATAACTTATATCTTCTGTTTCCTTTCTGTTCTTCCTGTCCTCCCCTCTTTCTCCTCCCCTTGGTTGTTGTCATTGTTTTGTTTATTTGTTTGTTTCCCTCCTTAACTTTCACTATCGTTGTTAGTAGTACCATTCAGTATTAATATTGCTAGTATTGATACTACCACCTGTAGCATTGACATCACCATCGCCTTAGCCTCCCGGGACTGTTGCCACGGCAACCCTGCTGTTTAAGAATCCTCTAACCCACTCTCCTTTCTCCCATACCCATACTTATTGACACCAAGACTGGTAGTAATCTTGTCTCTCTTTTTTTTTTTTTAATATAATATTTTGAGCATTATTAGTATTCCTATTAGTAATAGTATTATCATCATTACGACTTTGACTCACACATTATTTCCCTTCCAACAGCCTCGTTTTCATTCAACGCCTTCTTTCTTGCGCTGAACACAGAAGCGATCAAAGCTAAGTGCATTTTCGTTATTTGTTTCATTTTTGTTGCACCTGAAGAAGACCTAAGAGGTCGAAACGCGTTGTGGTTTGTCTGTGTCTCGTTTGTCCACGTTTCTCTGGGCGGTTCGCTGACATTTATTTAAGATTTGTTTAGAAGTTGCAGTCGTTTCACTTTGCAACTACACATACTATTAGTAAGCAGATTAACTGCCACTGCAGATATGAATGCTTATCTCCTCCTATTTCTCACTCTAAGACATAAGAGCAAGTTTTGTTTTATAACTGAATATTTCTTGCAGTCTTTGCAACACCAAGCTGTTCTGTAGGTTGCTGGAATGGTGCTCGGTTACTTATCCTTGGAATTTATTGGTCAATTATATATATATATATATATATATATATATATATAAATATAAAAATAAAATAGTAAATTCCAAGGATAAGTACTGAGCACCATTCCAGCAACTTACAGAGCAGCTTGGTGTTGCAATGACTGCAAGAAATATTGAATTTAATACAAAGCTTGCTCTTATGTCTCAGATTGTAGAAATAGGGGGGTGATAAGCCTTCATATCTGCAGCAGTGGTAGGTATGTGCTTGAGTGGGTGAATGGGGAATAATAAATGCTTCTCAAAATGAACCTTCAGCAAGCTTATAGTCTCCGAAGCGGGAGACCATCTCCAATGGGGAGGAAGCTCACTAACATATAACTCCTGGTCAGATACCGATATTTCGAAACCTGATTGTTTCTCCTCAGTGACCGCGGAAAGTGGTAATTTGACTCATCTGCCTTTTCGGCTTTAAGAAGAATGCTATACCAGAAAAAGGCTGGTGTGCAATACCGTAGTATGTTTGTTGAGTTTTTCAAAAAACCAACCAAAGGTGTCACCTAAGAAGCAAAGAAAATCATGAAAACACCAAGCTGCTCTGTAAGTTGCTGGAATGGTGCTCAGTACTTATCCTTGGAATTTATTGTTTTATTGGAATTTAGTCCCTTGCGGATTCATTCCAAGAACTGGCCCTCAGCACTTGTGTCTTAAGAGGTTATCTTTTTACATTTTCTACTTTTCACAAGAAAACGTAGCTTGTTTTGCTCTTTCATGATTTTCTTTTGCTTCTTAGGTGACACCTTTGGTTGGTTTTTTGAAAAACTCAACAAACATACTACGGTATTGCACACCAGCCTTTTTTTGGTATAGCATTCTTCTTAAAACTGAAAAGGCAGATGAGTCAAATTGCCACTTTCCGCGGTCACTGAGGAGAAACAATCGGGTTTCGAAATATCGGTATCTGACCAGGAGTTATATGTTAGTGAGCTTCCTCCCCATTGGAGATGGTCTCCCGCTTCGGAGACTATAAGCTTGCTGAAGGTTCATTTTGAGAAGCATTTATTATTCCCCATTCACCCCACTCAAGCATATACTGTCAGTTAGGCAGAATCATCTACCACTGCAGATATGAAGGCTATCACCCCCCTATTTCTACAATCTGAGACATAAGAGCAAGCTTTGTATATAATTCAATATATATATATATATATATATATATATATATACGCGCACACACGCGCGCGCACGTTTCCCAGACAATTTTCTCACAGCAGCACGGCAAAGCTACCAAGTGTCTTTTCTAAAAACAAAAGGGAATTTTGATAATTCGGGCTATGACGACGAAGACGACATTGCGGTTAGATAGATAGACAGACAGATAGATAGATAGACAGATACATAGACAGATAGATAGACAGACAGTCAGGTAGATAGATAGACAGACAGATGGATGGATAGATAGATAGACAGACATACAGATAGGCAGACAGATACATAGATAGATAGATAGACAGATACAGACAGACAGACAGACATATGCTTATTTATATACACGTATTGTGACGCTGACAACGAAGATGGTGACAAAACTGTGTTCTCTTACCACTACGACGACGACAACACCACTGACTGAAGAAGAAGAAAGAAAGAAGAAAAAAAAGAAGAGGAGGAAGAGGAAGGTGATGAAGAAGAAGAAGAAGAAGGAAACAGTGACAGTGAAAGATGTGTCCAGGCTGAACCCTGACCTCCGGGAGCGCCATTCCATGTGGGCCTGTCTGATTGGTGTGTCCTTCTTGTGGCTGGTCAACTGCTTCAACCAGTCCTCCGTGCAGCGCATCGGGTCCCTCAAGACCATGAGATCGGCAGGCATGTGAGTACGCTATCTACTACTGCTGCATGCAGGCATGTATGTTTAGGGGCTGCTTACACGTGGCCATAAACAAAGAGGTTTCAATATTGGCACACAAATGTAGCCTCCCAGGAAGATACTCGATTTTGCAGATGTAGTTGTGCATGTGCTGCCATTGTTTCCATACGTGTCTGAGTACTACCTTCTGGGTCAATGTATTATTTTCTCTCTCTCCTCTCTCTCTCTCTCTCTCTCTCTCTCTCTCTCTCTCTCTCTCTCTTACACACACACACACGCACACATACACACACACATATATACACGTACACACACACACACGCACACAGTGCACACACACACACACAACACACACACACACACACACACACACACACACACACACACACACACACGCACGCACACATTTTTGGTTGATCTTTAGTCGATTACAATATTAGCTTAAGTTTTATATCTGCAATCGGTTGTGTTCATCAGAGTGTGTGTTTAAACACACAAAATACTGTGTGTGATCGAATCCACAACTGAATTGGTATTGGCGAAAATATGAGCCATTTGGTGTGGTTGAAGGAAAGAGAAGACACGGATCAGGAGGAGAAATAACCAAGTCTATCTTGATACTAATCTTTCAATGCACCATGCAAATCCTGCAGGTACATCTACAATGTACACATCATAGATGGTTAGGCGTCCTAGATACATAGTATCCAGCTTTCTAAAGTATTACGTGGGCAGTGCTTCTGAGTTTTGATCAAAATGTGTGTGCGCGCGTACGTGTGTGTATTATCAGCAGCAGCAGCAGCAACACCAGCAGCAGCACCGGCAGCAGTGTGTGTGTGTGTGTGTGTGTGTGTGTGTGTGTGTGTGTGTGTGTGTGTGTGTGCATGGGCATGCGTGTGTATGCGATTAGTTCTGTACTCGTAAAAGCGAAAATTGTGGATGGGCAGTCTATAGGCCATCTGAAAATTATTATCATCACAACACATCATGATCACTACTGTTAACATCATCACTTCCACTACTGCTGCTGCCCTTACTATTTCTATCTCTAAAACTATACAGCTGCTGCTGCTGCTGCTGCTGCTGCTGCTGATGATGATGATGATGACGATGATGATGATAACACACACACACACACGCATACACACACACACACACACACACACACACACACACACACACACACACACACACACACACACACACGCACATACACACACACACACACGCACGCACGCACGCACGCACACACACACACACACACACACACACACTCTCTCTCTCTCTCTCTCTCTCTCTCTCTCTCTCTCTCTCTCTCTCTCTCTCTGCTCTGCTGCTGCTGCTTGCTGCTGCTGCTGTTGCTGCTGCTGCTGATGATGATGATACACACACTTGCACACACACACACGCACGCACGCACGCACGCACGCACGCATGCACACACACACACACACACACACACACACACACACACACACTGCTGTTGCTGCTGCTGCATCATCTACTCGTCGTCATCGTGGAAATCATAGAAGTAGCAGTAGTGGTAATAGTGGTAATGGTGGTAGGCCCAGTGGTGGTGATAATAGTTTGAACCATCTGTTGCGCGCCGTGTGCTTTTCAGAGCCTTTCTGTTGAACATCCCTCTGAACCTGGTCTACGGCGGAGTGCTGACATTCACGGGGCTGTTGCTCTACGCCTATGTTATCACCATCGGCTGCGACCCGTTCCAAGCTGGTCTGATTCACAACAAAAATCAGGTGACGTGGAGGCGATTATTTCATATTTTCTAAAGAACTTTTTGCTCTTTTGTATGATTCATGTATGCTTAATGTTTTAGAACGCATAGATTCTGACCATTTACCTGTATCGCTTTCTATTGCTTTTCCTAAAGAAAATACTGTACATGCCTAGAATAAGATGGAAAAACATGTTATAGAAAAAACTCGTCTGGAATGATGAACACGCTAGTTTGTTTCGTAACACATATGTAGTGGTGAAATTCGTACAAAGATAGATGTTGCTATAACTTTATTAGATGTGGATATAAATTATGCGCTAGACATGTTTAATGATGGCATGAAAGAAAGTGCAGACTGCATGAGGAAGTGTATATATATATTAATAGTAACAAAGTACCCTGTGACGGGGTATGATAAAGAATGTGATGCTAGTAAAAGAAAAGCCAGGAGGTTACTTCGTATTAGTCGTCGCACTTTAAAGACAGAGGATAAAAATGCTTATTCAGTTGCTAGGCGAGAATATAAACATTTATTGAAGAGAAAAGAGAAAGACTTCAACAATTTTTAGTTCAAAAACTTGTATCATCTATAAACTGTCAAAAGGAATTTTGGAATACTATTCAAAGGATTTCTTTCAAAAGAGAAGACAGCCCAGGAATAACATCAGTATTGAGACATGGTTTCAACATTTCCAGGCTCTTCTAGAGTCTGAGGTTAGTAACGTATGTGTTGACCAAACACTTGATGCCAACAATGACAGTTACATGAATCGACCAATTACACAAGACGAAGTAGTATTAGCGTGTAGAAATTTGAAAAATCGCAAGGCGGCTGGCCCTGACGGCATATTGGTGAACTATTTAAACATGCTTCTGATCAGGTAATGCATTTTTTTCTGAAATTGTTTAATATATTATTTGATAAAGGTACGTTTCAGAAAACTGGATTGAATCAGTTATTTTGCCAATTTTTAAAAAAGGGTGATGTTAATAACCCCAACAATTACAGAGGGATCTCTATTAGTGATATTAGTAGTAAAATCTTTGGGACAATTATTAATAACCGACTGCAAGAATGGGTAGAGGAAAATAATATCACAGGTGATTATCAAGCAGGCTTCAAGAAGGGTTACTCAACAATTGATCACATGTTTACATTGCTTGCACTTGTGCAGAAGCAGTTTTCTTACAATAGGAAGTTATACGAAACTTTATAGATTTCGAGAAAAAAGCGTTTGACTCCATTAATAGAAATCTCCTCTGGCCCATTTTGAAAAAAAAATGGTATTAAAGGTAAACTCCATAGATGTATTAGAAGTATGTATGATAGAGTAAGAACCAGAGTCCGTTGTGGAGCGAAACTTACTGACTATATTAATTGTTCTAGAGGAGTCAAGCAGGGAGATGCATGCAGCCCCTTATTTTCTTTGTTTATTAATGAGTTAGCTCTTGATGTAATCAACAATGGTAAACATGGTGCTTTATTATCGCTCGATGCTTTTGAATTGTTTATCCTTCTGTTGGCCGACGATGTTGTTTTGATGTCCGAAACTGTTATAGGGTTGCAAACACAATTGAATAGCTTGCAACGTGCAGCTAGATCTTTGCAGTTGAAAGTTAACATGGAAAAAAGTAATATCATAGTATTTCGTAAAGGTGGTTATTTAAGTGTAAGGGAAAGGTGGGTATACAATGGTACTCCTATGCCAGTTGTCAATGCATATAAATATTTAGGAATATTATTCTCTCACACGCTTGAGTTTTGTTGGCACATGCAAAGACCTTTCGAGTAAAGCGAAAAATGTTGTGCTTTGTATCATGAAAAAGTTACATGTTCTTAATAATTCTTCATTCATGTTATTTATAAAGCTATTTGATTCTCAGGTTCAACCGATTGTACAGTACGGTTCTGAGCTATGGGGGCTCGAAAAAAAAGCGCTATCTGTTGTGAATCTGTTCAAATTTTGCTCTGAAAAGGTTTGTTGGTGTAGATAGACGGACTCCAAATGATCTAATTTACGGTGAAACTAATCGATTTCCCATTTACATTACTTCAGCTGTCAGATGTATCTGCTACTGTTACAAACTGGACAATGACTTTAGAATTCCTCGTAAGGCGTACAATATGTTGTATGACTTAGATGCTAAAGGTAAAAAGTAACTGGATGTCCAAAGTGTGCCTTTGTCTATTTGAATACGGATTTGGATTTGTTTGGCTGAATCAAGGGGTTGGTAATACTAAAGAGTTTTTATGTGTTTTCCGTCAATGGTTGGTTGACTGTAGTAGATGGCAGAAATGGACTGATCATATTCATAACAGTGGCAGATTTGATTTCTACAGGAATTTTTTGATGTTCATGACTTGAAAACGTACTTAACCTTAGATATGGACAGGCACCTAAAACATGTAACAGCAAAATTCAGGCTGGAATATCTGCATTGGCCACTCATTATTTTAGATATCGCATATGTAATGATTATGATATGCTTTGTCCTTTATGTAAAAAATCAATTGAAACAGAATTACACTTCGTCCTGTCCTGCCCAGCTCTCACAAGCATCAGAGAAAAAGTTTATTAAGCTTGAATATTACAGACAGCCATCCTTGTTTAAACTGAGCCTACTTTGTTCATCTACTTCTGCAGCAGTTGTTAAGAATTTTTCTTTGTTTTTGTACAAGGCCTTTAAATATAGAGAAATTTTTACGTCTTGAAATTGCCCTTGAATTACTCTTGTTTCGTTCCGTAATTTGATTTCATGTAACTATTGTAGTTGTGTGTTCACACACCCCTTCTTTAGGGGGCCTTGGCCTGTTATATGACACACACATACACACACACGCACAGAGAGAGAGAGAGAGAGAGAGAGAGAGAGAGAGAGAGAGAGAGAGAGACGAACGAACGAAAAATTTATTTTACCAGGGTAATGAGATAAGCAATGCAAATGCTTTTTTCCACCCAGCCCTGGGGCAAAAGAAAAGAAAAACAATTTAAAGATCAAATTAATGCTTTTAAAGATCAAATTAATGCAAATACATATATAGGATAACAAAGTATAACAAGATCTTGTACAGTTCAATACAGATTAGCTATTGTCTATAATATTGACAAACGAATGCAATAGAAAAAAACGTGCGAACATAGCGAACAAGGGGAAGGAAACGGGGAAGGAAAAGGCCAAGGGGTAGGTTTGGGGTAATATGGAGAGAGAGAGAGAGAGAGAGAGAGACAGACAGACAGACAGACAGACAGACAGAGGCAGAGAGAGACAGAGAGAGAGAGAGAGAGAGAGAGAGGAGAGAGAGAGAGAGAGAGAGAGAGAGAGAGAGAGAGAGAGAGAGAGAGAGAAATTTGCATGTATGCGTTCACAAACCCATTGACATGTGCACAGGATGTGTTAAGGTGTCGTGTGAACATGCTCTTCTGTGTTTTAAGATTGAATGTCAGCGGTATTGGGGTAATGAGAGAAAAAAAGAACATGTGATTGTTCGGCGTCGTTTTGTTGGATAGTGGCCCCGGTGAGTACTGCTTGGGAGCGCTGCGCGCGTTATTTAACTTAGCTAGAAAATTTTATAATCACTTGCTCTACGCCAGCCGGGGGAGTCGCATGGTCTGTTTGATTACGGCGATTGAAGACCGATGCTAGACTGATGCATCGTTGAGGTATTTTTGTCATTGATGTTTAACTGGAGAATTGGATTTGATTGTTTTCCTGTGTTGAGGTTATAAGCTAATGATATATGATATAGAAACGGTGATGATGATTAGTGACATGGACCCCATGTTTTATGAACGTGTCCATTGAAGAGGAAACAGTGCCCGGAGTTCCTCCTTGGTGGAGAGGAGGTGTGTTTGTGTTTATTGTGTGTTGCCTCCCCAGTTGCAGAGGAGGTGTGGATAATATAAGATTTGAGCATTGTGTGTATTAATCATATTTGTTCTCCCATAGGAGGAGGGGAAGGAAAAAAACCAACTTTTAGGTGTTGTGTATTTATTTGACGCGCCTTGGGTGAAAGGTGCACGCGTTTGCGGAGTTTGCTTTGGTGGTGGTGCGTGCGTGTGTGGCACGACTCTGGGAAGCATGACACCCATGTTAGATCTTATATGTATACGTGTGCTCCTGTGTGTTTATTTACATGTATTTTGTGTGCATGCACTAGACTCCCCTGTAAGTACATACGCGAAGTAGACAGACGTAGAGACTAGACATTCAAACACTTTATTTGTGGTAAAGTTTTGTGGTCAACAATCAAATAAAACATACACACACATACAGAGAGAGTCAAAGTCAAAGTCAAAAATGTTTTAATGTCAGGCCTCCGGCCCATAACATGGGAACAATAGCACAACAAGAATCATTTAGACTGAATAAACTGCATCCTTAAGTTTAACGCTGTGTAAACGAAATTAAATAACCGTATAACAATACCTCCGTTTTCACTTGACATAAGTAGGTAGAATTTAAACGTAACATGGCTTATGGAAATACTTGGGCTGAATGAATTTATTTCTTATTTCATCGTACATTGGCCACACAAGAACAAAATGTATTTCAGTTTGTGGTGTGTGTTTCTGCAGAACGGACAAAATGTATCATTATCACTGTTCTCTATATACTGTAAGAAATGTGAATTCGGAGGAGACATTCCAATCCGAAATCTTGCAAATGTTCTTCGAATTTGTACGTTCTTAACAAGATACCTATATAGGCTGAGAATCCGTGTGCTCTTGAATGCGAATAAAAACGCCGTAAAATTCGTAAGACTGCAAGAGAGCATGCCAATTCTGTTTATAACAATCGATCAATCTCTGTTTGAATTCTCTCATAAACAAATTGATGCTTCCAACACACTGTGCCTCCCAAACGATACCAAAACCAAATTCATATAAAACATTACGAATTTTGCAGGCCCAAGTGGTAAAGTTTTTTTCCTCTGCAGGGACAAAAGCATTTTATACGCCTTTTTTTTTTAATACCTATCATCGTTCATTTATACCACCCACAGCCAAATTTAACACACCTAGAATATGTGTTGACAAAAAATGGGAACCTACCAGTTCCTCCATATACTAAATGTCTTGGAGACTTTGGATGAACACCCATAGACCTTTTCATGCAGACAGATGCACTCTTTCAATGCACTCTTGGTCATGTGTCAGTCCCCAAATTTCTGAGCCGTACGTCAAAATTGGCTGAATCTGACAATCAATCATTTTCAAGAATGTGTTTGGAAAATGTTCTCCAATGGACCATAGAAGTTTCATGATAACACAAATACCCTTTTCAGCGCAGTCTGCCAGATCTTGTAATGTAGGCTGAAAAGATAGCTTTGTTGTTAGATATATTCCTAGATATTTTACATGCTCACAATTTTTAACTTTTCTTCTCCAAAATACCATTCTTCATTCATGGAAGGATAGCGACCGTTTCTGTAAACAACAATATTAGATTTCTTTAGGTTAACTATCATATCTAGGCGCTTACACGTGTTGTGAAGTATATTTAGTTGTGTCTGCAGACCTACCACGCTATCTGGAAATAATGCTACACCGTCAGCGAAGAGCAGAATAAACAGTTCTACAATATCAGGTTACAGCTGAATTCCATGTCTACCATTACTGATGACATCTTTAGTTAGCTCATTAATGAACAAGGAGAACAAGACAGGTGAGCATACTTCACCTTGCTTAAGGCCATGTGGGCAGATGAAAATTTTAGATAGATCACCACCTGCCCGAACACGATACTTGACAACAGCGTACATGCTTTCTATTGCCCAATTTTTCCTTTAATACCATTGTTGCTTAAACTTTTTCATAGTTTCTCTCTATGAACTGTATCAAATGCTTTACGGAAATCGATAAAAAGCAACATACAATTTTCTGTGTCTTACCAGCTGTTTCTGAATCGGTGCCATGAGCGTAAAAACATGATCACAGGTACTATGCTTTGCTCTAAATCCAGCTTGTTCTTCATCGTTTATCTTGTTATCATCGATCCATTTAGTAATTCTTTTATTTAACACAAAGCTATACAATTTGCTACATAATTCAGCAGTGATATTCCCCTGTAGCTGTCAGGCGCATTAATATCCCTTCCTTAATTACAGGGACAAGGACCATTCATCTGGATACAGGCCATTGTCAAAAATGTGGTCGAAAAATTTAATCAAGAAAGGCACAATAATGTCAACACTGTATTTGTAAAATTCTCGTAGCATACCATCCGGTCCAGTAGCTATTTGTCTCTTTAATGCTTAAATTGCTTTTTTTACTTCATTATCAGATATTTTCTCGTTTAGAGGGTCAAAATTCATATCAAAGACAACGTCGGAGACACATTCAAAACGATCGCTACCAAGATTGCCGCGAGCATTTTCATTTGCAACGCTATTGAATACGTTATTAAAGTGGTTATCCCAGTCTTCAATGGAAATCATTAGTTGGGTAGATTTAGGTTTGACAGATCGAATGGTATCACAGAATTTCTTTGGATTCTTCAAATTATCTTGTAAAGACATTATGGTATTTTCTTTATGGCTTTTTTCTATTGCCTTATAGGTTGTTCTCTTTACACAATATGCTGCCCTGTCCTGATCATTTTTGGATCTTGAGCTCCTGTGTAAATCTATTCTTAATAATGTTCTGCTTTGTTTGCACTCAAGGTCAAACCAGACCCTGTTTTTCTTGGTTCCAAGGAATATAGTTTTCTTCATACATTCCCCAGCATATCTGAAGCACTCATGAAGTCCGCACAGGGCAAGGCTTGTATATATGTATTTGTTTCAGCATAATATACAGAATTTTCAGGTGGCAAGTAAACTCCTAACAATAAACAATCAGTGTTTGTACCAATAATTTATGAGACAGCTTCAGAGCAATCATGTTGTCGTTTTCGATATTCAGTCTTTCAACATATTTAACAAGTTCGTTTCTCACGAGAATGATAACACCACCCGACAGACGACCATGGACACTGTCTGAAACCTTTACACCAGGGAAAATAAATATCTTATGGAAGGGAAAAAGGACTCTGGTACAGTTACAGTAAAGGTTTCCACCAAAAGAACAATATCATAGCTATTTACAAAAAAGACAAATCCAACCCTTGAGTAATACTCCCAAATCCTTCAATATTAAAGACCACAAAAAGAAGTAACTTTTTTATCATAACATGTTTTGATCTGTCAAACTGTCTATTTTTGAACGATTGACCGTTTCAAACGTTAGAAACATGAACTTTGTTATTGATTAAAGGGCTTTGGTCTGACCTTCATTTGTCACATTTATCAGCGTTACCAGTTGTGGATCGACTACAGTGCCAGTCACTGGGGAGTTTTTGCTGCTTTGGACAGGAAGAAGTTTGTCCACTGCTAGACTGGCTTCTGGTCAACACTGGTGACGGCTGACTGTCATGAACCATTTTAGGTTTGGGTTCACGTGAGCCCATACTCGATGCGTGTCTCTGATGTGGGGTACCTGGTAGGGGAGAACCTCTCACATAACCCTGAGGGGAGTGGCAACAGGAACTGGTGACAGCAGGTGATGAAGTGGGAGGGTCAAGGTTGGCACCCTCCTCTGGAGCTGAGGTTGAGGTGTCAGCATCAGTACCAAGGTCAACACCAGTCTGAAGCTGACAGGCGTGGGACATGATGTAAGATCTGGTTGACACCGTGATGCAGATGACCGGGAATGACGTCATGAAGGGGCCTACTGGAGCTGGAATCTTGCAGAGGATGACTGGGGATAACATCGTGCAGGATCTGGCTCGGACTGACGTCATGAAAGGACTGGCTCAGGGTGACTTTCTTCTGAAGACACAGTGTTAAAAAATCCAGACTCGGGCCTACCACTGACAACACCATGAAGAGGCTGACCGGCAACAACATCGTGAGGGAACTAACTGGAGATGACACCACATGAACACTGATTTAGGGTGATGTCCTGCTGGGGCTGCTTGTGGACGACTTCATGGAGAGGCTGGCCGAGGCTGCCAGTGTGACTGATGTTCTGGTGCTGACTGGTGTTGTCACCACTTCCCCTCGGGATGCCGTGTCGGCCGGATCCGGCTGAGCTCCTATGGCATGGTGATGCTGCTGCTGCTTCAGACTAGGATGCAACAGTACCACTAGTGGGAGGTAGAGAGTCAATGGGGGGCTGTTGGATATCCTGCTGGAAAAGCGCGGTGGGGGGTGGGGGTGGGGTGGCATGGGAATCTTTCACTATAAGTCTTCCATTCATATAGTATGCATGTTTTCCCTGCTTCTTGAGATACAGCACGGCGTCCCTCTGCGTCCTGGTTAGATCAGCCGCAACACGAAGTCCCTCCCGACTCCGCATCCTGTCCCTACCATCCCTGTCCCTAACGATGGTCATGGCATCTCTCAATCTGTTGAACTTGACAAGGATGGGGCGTGGTGGTTGGACAAATGGGACATGGAACGCAGACGATAAACACGTTCTATGTCTACCTCTTGCCAGTTTGTTGCGCGGAAAGTTTCTTGTTAAACCTTGTACCAGGTTGAACATGCATACCTGGATGGTTTCTCCTTTTTCTTCTTTAATGCCATAAAATATCAGATTAGAGTGCCGTAAAAGTCTGTCTTGATTTTCGACCGCAATTTCCAGTTGTTTGAGGCAGGAGATTGTGTTATGAAGATTTCCTTGGATGTCCTGTAAATGTTCTTTGTTTGACTGTATTCGCTCTTCAAATCTCATTGTGCAGTTCTTTAGCATATGATGCTGTATATGTACTTCTGTACTGTTTTGTTTTTAGTTCTTTATTCATAGCATCGAGTTTCTTTTTTCAAACTGGTCATTGTGAGATCGGGCCGTACTCATCATATCAAGAAGAGTATTTGATTTGTCTTCTAATCGAGCATTTTGACTGTTAAGTTTCACTTCTAAATCTTTGACAAATTCAGGAATGTTGACAGGGCCTGGATTAGATCAATATCCCCACAACTCAGCAAATGAAATCTGAGATTAGGAGGGGGAGCACTGGAAATTCTATGAACGAAATGGGAGAAAATTTCAGTTGATGAAGGGGAACGGACAGAAATCAAGGCGGGGAGGGAAGTAGAAAGACACAGTATTATGCTCGGCAGACAGAGGAAAGTCATCTAACATACTGCGCTTTGCCCTGAACACGTCTCCACACACTGTCATATGCAGGCAGAAAGGGGCGCTGAACAGAATCATTGTTGACAGCAACAGCCACAAAACAAACACTGCCACCTCTTGTACATTGTGCACATGACCTGTCAACGGCTCACAACCACTGTCTCTGCACAATGTTCTCATCATTTTTTTTTTCATAATAATTTCTATAAAATTTGTAGCAAACTGACCTTTTGCACAACAATAGCTTTGTAAGTCTACTGTCGTGTCCAATCATTAACACTCAACAGCCTTCCAGTGAACAGTAAACACAGAGTGTAGGAAACTGGAAACAGAGCGAATTGTAAACACGTCTGCACTCGACGACTGCACAGCTCAGACTCCCACACATACAGACAGACAGACACAGAGAGAGAGACAGACAGACAGACAGAGACAGAGAGAGAGCCTCGGTCTTTTTATTCTTTCAGCAGTAGTCTAATGATCTGTCCACTTTCAGATGATGCCCTACTTTGTGATACACGTGCTGGATGATCTGCCCGGCTTTGCCGGACTCTACATGTCCATGTTGTTCAGCGGTGCCTTGAGGTATGACTATATCACTGATGTGTGCGTCTGAGGTCGTGGGCTCGAGTCTCCTGTCAAGGACATTTTAAAGTTGGATTTTTTTCAGCCTCACCCACATTGTGCCCAGCCATGGGCTCATAGAGGCTTTTGGGAACACTGAAACCACACAGTAGAATACCACTCACTTAACAGATGCGGTCTCTTGGAACATTACTCAAATCACCAGGTCACTCTGCAAGTGTCTATATTTCCGTGGGTTGGTCGGCACTGGGGTACGTTACTGAAGGAAGCGTAGGGTACAGCCCAGCCTTGAACTCTAACACCAGAATGGAATCCGTACCCGCCGTATGGTGAAGTAGATAGCGTTGCGGACTCCCGACTGGGAAATTGTGGGTTCAATTCCTTACAGAGTTATTCATTTGTGGGATTTTTCTGCCTCGACCGACTCCAACCCAGAGCTGAATTTATTATGGGCTCAGTCAGGAAGACTGATACCGCACAGTCGAGTTTTTTCCACTAAATGGATACGTCTGTGATAGTGTTGCTCAAATTTCCTGATGAACACTGCAGGTGCCAATAATTTGTGGGAGTGGTTAACGCCTGGATGTATTGTGAAAGTAGGACGAAAGACGGCAGCAAAAGAATTCAGTTTAACTATGTAAAATTCAGACAGAATGGAACTCCATGCAATCATCTTTATCATCTCAAATTATTCAAAACGATTGTTAGTAATAATAATAATAATGTATAATACTTATATAGCGCATTTCTTGTTATACAACTCAATGCGCTTACATCCACCATTCATACAATATTCATGCACATTGTTATATTACTCTGAAAAAAATGATGTCATTCCAGTTCAGCAAGCGGGCTTTCGAAAAGGTCGTTGTATTACAGGCCATTTAGTAAAACTAACCAGTCACATTACAAAACAATTCTCCCCGCAGAAAAAGTACTTTGGCTACATTTTTTTATGTTAGAAAAGCTTATGATTGCGTATGGCATTCTAGGCTTCTTTTCAAATTAAACAAATGTTGGGTATTTCTGGGAGAATGTTTGATTACATTAAAAGCTTCCTAACAGAAAGAAGCACATGTATACGGGATTGGAAGAACTTGTTCATCCTTTAGGAATGTAGATATGGGAATTCCTCAGGGATCAGTTCTTGGTCCCATGCTGTTCACAATCCTTATCCACGATCTTCCCAAATCTATGTCAAAAACGACGCATGTAGTTCAATATGCAGATGATATCGCTATTTGGATTAACTGTACACTAAGGAAGCATTCCAATAAAAGAGCAATAAACTTTGTACAGACTTTGTACCAAAAGGAATTGAATAAATTATCTATATATTTGAAGAACAACGGATTACAACTATCTGGAGAAAAGACATGTCTTATGTTGTTTAACAATAGTGAGATACCAAAGATACAACCGTTGTTTTTTCTAGATGTCCAACTTCTAGACTATGAACAAAAACTTAGATCCTTGGGGGTATTTTTTTTTATTCCTAAGCTTAACTAGAAAACACATATTGAAAATTTGACAGGTAAAACGAGAAAAAGATTAAACGTTCTTAAAATTGTATGTTGTCAAGCATGGGGTCAGGACTGTCATACGCTTTTACATCTATACATTTCTTTAGTCCGATCGAAATTGACTTATGAGCAGGAAGTGTGTTTCTCTGCACCTAATTCTCTTTCAAAGAGATTGCAAAGCTTGGATAGTAAGGCCATGAAATTAGCTCTGGGAGTCCCAGTTCATAGAAACACTTATAGATGTTATAAAGAGGCAAATATATTACCACTTAATGAGAAGCGAATATCTTTGTAACCAAATATATTGTCAGAAGTCTCTTTGTAAAAAAATCACCTACTGAAGAAATGCTGATGTATTCCAGTGACGATTTTCCTCAGAGGTCTAAAAACATATCATATATTCAACCAATTAGAAAATACACATCTGACTTCATGTCACATTGTAATATTAATATTACTATTATACCAGAATTTCCTGTGGAGATGCCTCCTTGGGAGCACCTAAACGCTTCTTTTGATTACAAATACACTATGTTAAAGAAAAGTGATAATATAAGGATTTCAACAACTGAAGCTCGTGAACATTTAGCGAACAGCTATATAAATAATCTAAAAGTGTTCACAGATGGGTCGGTAGTGGAATCCTCTGACAGTAGTTCTGGCTTTATAATACCAAGTTTAAATGTCAGGAAATCATACTATTTAGGAAAGGAGTTTCCAGTCTATACCTCAGAGTTATATGCAATATCAAAGGCTTTGACTTACACATATGATACACCAACTGCTTTCTATGAAATTGTACCGTGTGTTGATTCCAAATCTGCTTTACAATCACTAGAGAGCGTTGGGACTGCAAAGCTAGAAAAGATCTGCTTTTCAAAATGTAACATATACTTCATTGCTTCACTCTAGGCATAATAATTTATTTTTGTTGGGTCCCATCTCACTGTGGTATAAAGTGGAATGAAACAGCAGAGAGTCTTGCAAAAGAAGGAGCGAATAGAAAAGCTGAAAATTATTTTTAATCCCTTAGGTTTGTCCTCTTGTGAACTAATCCAAATTATGGAAAAGTATATTCATAAGCAGAGTTTTAGTAAAACAAAATGCTGCTTTCCATCATCATTCCTAAGCCATATTGCTAGATTAATTCATAAATTAAGGCTGAATACTTAGACCACTAAATATTCCCACGGTTTTATTTGTATCTGCAGAGAAAACATCCATGTGCATCATCTTTTGTTGGGATGCTCAGTGTTTACCTCGCTCTATCAGAAGAAGGTGTTGAGATGAATTACTTTGATAACGTCAATACTGTTTTTTATGGTTCATATATTGCTAAAATTGCCATGGTCATTTCGCAGTCACAGGCTGCAAAATTGTTATAAAGATCAACAATTTTGTGTACCACTAGGGTATTTCACTTATGTAAATATGCATATCAGATGTGGGTTTGAAAGTACTAACATGGATGATAAATTGGGTGTAAAGTTAAAGTTAATGTTGTTGCTGTTGTTGTTCTTCTTCTTGTTGTTGTTTTTATGAGTGTCTAATATTAACTGGCGATAAAAAGACATTAAAGTAAACCACTGAACTGAACTGAAATGAATTGATATTTTAAAGAGAGGATTCTTGACTGTAGGCGGCAGAATTGGCTTGATCGTGTCTGTCATAATTAGAGATTCATACAGTACAGAGAATTTAAGACTCGTGAGTTTGAACCATACATTACCACAAAATTGAATTGATTATCATGAGCACACTGAGAAGACTGTGTATTGCTACTTAGTGCCCCACTTAATTCTGTACTTTAACAGTTGTCATGAATTTCTTTACATTTGTTTCTACCTGTGTCTTCATTTATTTATTTTGTTTGATTGCATGTATACCCCTCTAGAATGGAGCCTTGGCTTTAAAACTGATTGAATTTTCGAAGTCGTATTGTCTGTCCAGCACCGTGTCTTCCGGAATCAACGCTCTGGCGGCTAATTCTGTGGAGGACCTGCTTGCACGACCATTGAGAGGATTCCGAGACACCACCGTCACTGTGATAGCCAAGGTGCTGGGTGAGTAAGTGTATGGCATGCTTACACAAAGGTTGAGTATTTAAGGCCCACTTTTGGCGCTTCTTGATTCTTAATGTATATTTGGCTTGGAACTGAAGGTCTTCTGAAGTATCAGATAAAATGCTGCTGCAGTTGTTGCAGACTGCATTTGGTTTGGTTTTGTTTTGTTTTGTTTTGTTTTGTTTTCCCTTTGTCCAGTCAAGAATCGAAATTAGGAAATTAACAAGTTACAGATTGACTAGCATCTAATTTCATGTATTCCTCTAATATGCTACTGTATTAAACTATCAGTAGTTTTAACATTGCATTTGTTCTCCAAGAGACGTATGCAAAAATATATGGCTTTCAGTTTTGTATGTCAAGGCGCTTTCATCCAGTATTAATTTGTATTGGTCTTCAACTTTTTGTGAGGTCGGTCAACGACCCTGTCAGAGACGTACAGAGGAAAGGATCAGTATTCCTCCTCGTGTTTCCCACTTTATTTGCCTTTTTTGGAGTCCCGTTCTCTCTGGCAGGCGTCTGGCAACTGCCGGGCAAGAGAACTGCTCCGCTAGCTGCGCTAACCCCCTCTCAGGTTACCACATATGTACGTTTCTTGTTCACTGTACAGTGAAGTCGGGAAACGCCCACACGTAGGCTTTGTCGGCGTGTGAACCATCGTGTGTCTCAAGCTAACGATTTGACCCCGTCAGTTGTGAAGTGTGATGAAAGACAGCCAACCAGCGACCAGGAAGCGGACACAGAGCCAGTCAGACTGACAAGAAGTGGTGAATACCTTTAATGTGCGCGGTAGAACTCCAGCCAATGAAAGGCAGAGTAATTGGTCCTGACCTTTCTATATCTTTGGTCCCACAAATCAAATCATGGCTTGTTGAGCGGACCAGCTCTGGTGACTGATGTATCATATTCTTCTTTTATTTTCTATGTTCAGTGGTGGTTTACGGCATGGCGACCATCGGGCTGGCCTACACCATGAAGGCCATGCAAGGACCAGTCACTCAGGTGAGTTTCTTATTCCCAACAAGCAGGGAATGGAAGTAGGCCGTGTGTAAAACTGAAAATCAGCGCCAAAAACGCATACCCATATAATACATTCTGAGGCCAGGTGTGCTCTTTGACTTCATGACAGTTACCCAGTTAATGGCTGAGGATGAGGATCAAGATGTGTTCCATTTCGGTCTGAGACAACATGACCGGGATGTCACCAGCGTCAAAGAAAGGCTCTCAGAGACGCACTCATTAAGTGAAGGGAGCTCGACTGTGACTGCATTCTCCCTGTCTGAGCCCCCAACAATTCAACAACTCTGAACCAGCGCTAGTTGATGCCGAACAATCCCACAAAGAAATGCTGCTGATGGGATGACCCTGAACCCATGACCTCTCACCTCATAACACGCTACATTGATTTCAGCGCGGCACAAAGGCTCGTTAGTGTCAGTGAATGGATGAAAACCCTTCCCCTGCCTCCCAGAGTTCCTGCAGTCGTTATTCTCATCGGCTGAGGGAGATGTCGACATCAGATTTCAATAAACAAAGCAACCGTGAAGGACGCAGAGAACAGCAGACCTCGCAATACAACTTGGTACAGAGAATTTCACTTCTCCACTGTGACTGTGTTTCTTAAAGGTAGTCTGCTTTATGTGATGTGGTAAAAGAACAACAAGTTTAAGCCGAACAACCGAATATGAGAAGAAAGAAAGCGTCGATAATCAGCACTTCAGTCTTGAGAGACTTAATTAACCATGTTAAAAGAATAAGGTATAAAAGAAAGATGCATAGATATTTACTGTTTGAAGATAACTTCCTGGTAGTATCAAATTCCGTTTGGAGTTGGATCTTCTGTCAATACAGTGCAATGCGTGTAGAAGGGGAACCATTCATGGTTACATGAACAGTCCGAGACAAGCCTGGACACGCATGTCGCAGCTTTAGCTCCTCATCTTGTACGCTGGGCAAACTGCAGAGATGTGTTTGGGGCCACTGAGAGCCAACAAACGTAGGTATGAAGAAGACAACTGAGCATGGTGTTTGTCAACACATTTGATGTTCCATCAAAGCCTTTTAAAAAAAAAAAAAAAACGAAACATGAAATCTACTTTTTCTAGACATTTGACAACCATTGAACGAAGAAATAAACCCTTTTTTGCCCACCTTCATACTGTAGACTGATCATAAAAGCAAAAGTAGAAGCACTGGGCCGCAAAAGAAATGGATTCGTTTGACAGCCCAGCAATTCCACTTTTGCTCTGATGCTTCAGTTTCAGAGAGATGTTTGCAGGTGGAAACTGACACAAATCTTAAAAACAATTTTTGTTGAGTCTGACCAAAACAAGAATAAACAAATAACATGACAAAAGACGACACATTTCGACCTCCAACATTTAATATTTTCATCATCATCATCATTATCATGATTGTTACTATAATTCTTATCATTATATTATGATCATAATTATCACCTCCCTGTGTCCTCTTCCTAGTAGTGGCTGGTTTTCATTCAACGCCCATCTTCCGCCGAATATATGAAGATCAGTGATCGCTTGTTCTTCGTTTTCATTGTTCTGAGTGTTCTTTCTCTTGCCTAAAGAAGATCTAAGAGGCCGAAACACGTCGTGTTTCGTCTTGTCATCATTTTTTGTCCTTGTTTTGGATGGACTCACCAAGAATCCTGTTGAAAATTCCATGCTTTAGTTGCTGCCTGCAGAGACCCTGCTTTAAAACCTACAGACTTTTATATTAACAAAAATGCATGGATTTCTTTCAGATGGCCACGACAGCTTTCGGTGCCTGTGGAGGCCCGGTGGTCGGGATGTTTGTGCTGGGCGGAGCCTTTCCCTGGGCCAACAAATACGTGAGTTGTTTCTTTCTTACCAGGGCAGGGTAGGCTGTGCAGCTGTGTACTGACACTGGACGGGCAGACCTACAAGCCCCATGTCCATCAGACCAGACCTTTCCTGAGGCAACTCCCACTCACCTTCCCTCAGCACCCTCCACCTCACCTCTCCTTTCCCCCTTCCAGCCATGCGATGCGACAGGTTGTATGGAAGGGGGTGGGTGTTATGTGAGGCCTGCTGATACTGAAGACACCTCTCTTCATCCTGCAGATCAGAGCCAGTACCGGGACCTCTTCAAGTAGAGCAAAATGGCCGTTGCTGGCTGGTTCCTTTTCATCCCCATTTTGACCCAGTCGACTGACGGAGTGTCAGTTTAGGAAGACGAAGGAAAAAGAAGAGGACTCGGACAAATGTATCTGCAAGTACACATAACACCCATCCGTTCCCTCCCCCCCCCCCCCCCCCTTTTTTTTTTTTTCTTTTCCCTAAACAGTAATACAGTTTCGGAATTGAGTTGCGGTATTCTGAATTTTCTTTCCTCTACAGACATTTTCTTGATTAATAATCATATCGAGATTACATACTGGACTTCTAAATGCACTTTCTGTGAAAAATAAACTGGCACAAAATCATGTGTAATGTGGATGAGATTTATACAGGTCGAAAGACCTTGCAGAACCAGTTTCTTTTATGATTATGGAAAACAGATGTGGATGAATCATGTTGTGCATAAACGTAGCTCGATAAAGGGCTGTTTTTTTTTTGTTTTATCAATGGCCAGCCTACATCATGCGAGCACCTTGCACAAAAACAAAATGATAATAGAACATGTGTTTTTGCCCTCTGTCGGTAAAGCAATGTATCAGTACATGCAACGCACAAATACAATTGTTTCTTACAATAAATGTATAGGTATGTCTGTTTAAAAAGCAAAATAAAGTCTGCATCCGAAGGCTCAGAATTGTACTGTGATATACATACTGTTAAAAAAAATAAATATGAAAATTTTCAGCGTACTGATATCTTCTTCATTAAGCCCAGTCGCAAGAATCAGAACTTCTTAAATGCAAATATGCAAAAATAAACCGCTTCAGTCAAAACCTTGAAGCGAGTTAAATGGTTACAATTTATATGTCTTGCAGCTTACTTTTCTGTTATATATAGAAAACATGAACTGCATTCCCGGGTTTTGTTTGTTTTTTTTTCCTTCTTTTGAACGGTAAAAATGAAGTTTGGAGGCAAAAAAGCCAGCCAAACTGTTGTAATAAAAAAAATGCCAGCTGATTGCCAATCCCTTCATCTTCCACCTCTACTACTGGTCTTTGAACTGGTCGCGTTTTTCTTCTGATCACTTTTTACAGCTCTGACATGACCTGCGTGGTCAGGTTGGGGTCT
>JADBJO010000500.1:622677-642677 GCA_016801955.1 Conus betulinus
GTCATTTTCCACCTTTGTCACAGGTCAGTGGGTGTCTTCCATGCATGAACGTGCAGACGCGCACACACACACACACACACACACACACACACACTCACGCACACACACACACTCACACAAACACACACACTCACACACACACACACACATACACGCGCGCGCGCGCGCGCGCGCATGCACGCACGCACGCACGCACGGATACACACAAAATGTGGAATGACTGATCGAGTCATCCAATTTGAAACCATGAGTCAAGACGGAAGTCTTTCTGCCCCTATCAGCTCTTGCTCAGAGTGGAGTTTGCCACGATCTGAAACTGCGCAAAGATGGAACCACACCGTCAACTTTCTTCCACTTATCGGGAGGCTTCTCTGAAAATGTGGCTCAAATTTCCTGACCAACACTGCAGGTGTCTGTATCTCTCGGGCCCAGAGAAATCCTTCCTATTTCTGCGCTCGGGCCTGGTTAACCCCGTTATGACTTTTGAGAGTAAGTGTAAGAGCATTTTTCTGTCATGCAGTCTTAGGCCAAGATTTGAAAGCTGTCATTTCATCTTCAACATCTTCATTCCCATGATCAGCTCGAAAAAAATCCTCAAATTCTGTGGCCCTTCATACCCTTCTGTCATGCAGTGATGATTTCTGTTTGGTTAAAATACTCCACGTCTGTGCCCTGTAGAATTTCTGTTGGTGTCAACGGTGATAGTGGCCTCTGGGGGTACAGCTCGCTCACGTTGGCTCCTCAACTAAGCTATTATTGCCCTCCGAAGGCACCTCAGTGGGTGCTATCCTGCCTATGTTGGATCAAATATGCACAACTGAAAACCATCGATTTGACTGGGCAGCAGGGCAGTGTCTCCTCCGGTGGGTTTCCTCATGACGACTTGACATCGATTGCTCCCTCTGGATTGCTGGTGCCGGGTCACTGACTGGATGGGCTGGCATTGGACGGGGGGAGGGGATCGCAGGAGGGGTGTGGGCTAGAATGAGCGGTATGTGTGTGTGCAATGCTAATGAAGTGGCACCTCTTGACTCTTGACGCGCGCATTAACGCTGCGCCTTTTAATGTGGGGCCAACGGCCCGTTCACATGAGTCACGCAACATTGTTCAGAAATCGAAAAAAAAAAAAAAAAAAAAAACTGAAATAATCAAGTCACATCATCAACATTGATCAGATCAAAACAGGTTGAATCGGCATTTATCAACAAAGCAAGCAATTACTTCAGTAGTCCATTTTCTATGTGCCTTATTTGTTTAAAGAATCATTAAGTATCCCACTAGGTCCGATCTAAATTAAATTTAAATCAGAATGAAATCCACAATCAACAAAATAGATCAAATCAAATTAGAATCAACAATTAGCATTAAGAAATGCATGAGCCACAAATCAAAAGAACTGAGATAGAATTCCAAATTGTATCCAGTTAACTCGCTTTTAAATTTGCTATCAATTATCACTCTAGTAAATTTTCATATTTCATGGACACCACAGAACATATAAGTTGATGACTATCTCAAGTCGAAAACTAGAACAATTCACAATCGGTGTCCATGTCACATCCAAATTAAAATCTATATTCAAATCAAAATTTGTGTTGTATCCATGTATATACCTGTCTTAAACCAAATTTAGACTACACCTACATACGTCACGCAATGTGAAATTTATAGTTTGTCTGGTATGTCAATTTGCATACATGGTTCATGAAATATTTACCCCCAAATTACTACTTATCTGGATATACATTCTGAAAATTTGGTGTTTTGACCGGTCATTAATTAATTAGAAATAGTACAGGGATAGTAAGGGTCGGTCGACCCAACATATCTATATATGATGACATGACCTGCCCTACAATTAAACCATTCTAAGGCATTCCTGCATCTTTGCTGGAACATATCACGTGCAAAACCGATTGCAATTATTCAAATTTAGCCTAAACTGAACAGTAACTAACATTTTGTTTCGGTCAACACGTCTGTTTTACCTAACAATCAAATCCCATGTATACAAGGCTGGCCAGAACTAATTATTATGTAACAATTTTTTATAACCAACCTCCATATGATGACCGTTTACTCAGTATAAAAGGCACCAATCCTAATACAAACATGTTCCATTTGTCATTCTTTCCTCAGTATTACTGTTAGTATACAAGCACGTAGCGATGGACTTTTTTTGTGGCTTTCCTTTTAGTCCTTTGAAGTATAATCATGTATGTATTTCCGACACTACCGCATATCATACACGCATTCCTACAGGTCTTTATTAAACACATTCGAATCATGTTACAGACATCACTTGCCAGCACCAATATTTAAAACACCCCAAGGACGTCCCTTAATAAAGTTTATGCGGACCAATCGAATTAGTGTCAACTACCCCTAGGTTGATAATGTGTACCTTAATCATCATTGGCAATTGTTATGTTGTTATACTACAGCTGAGATTCTCTCTGTTTTAACGCATAGAACACAAACATAGCAACGTCCCGTATAATTTCAGCATTATCATTTTCTACCAGGCTTTGTAATGTGATTGTATTGATATATTTCTAAAATGTTTGTAAATATTTATCTCTCAGATTCCTATAACAAGGGCAAAGTGTTTAAAAAGTGTAATTCAGTTCCCACTACTGGGCAAAAGGGGCATGTTGTAATCGCTAAATTGTCTATATATTTCTTGTTTACATGCAAATCATTTGTTCCCAGACGTAGTCTAGTTAGCGCTTTACTAAACCTGGCTATAGTAATTACACTTAGTATTCCTCGGTTTGATGTAGAGTTTTAAAGAAAGATACGTTGAAAAGCGTTCGCTATTCTCTAACGTATCGTGCCAGTTCTGTTTGTAGCAGTCTATTATTCTTGGCTTTAGTAATAAAATGAATTTATATTCATCACCTACTCCTTCATTCGTCCAAACTTCAGAAAAGCCATACATATCTAGACAACGTTTTATCTCTAAAGCCAGTTCTGAGGTTTGTTTATTTCTGTCTTCTCTCTTTCATATGCTTGTTTTGGTATTCTGTCAAGTGACATTTTAATAAGTCTGAACCAGTATCGAATAGCTCTTATTATGCTATCAATACTTATTGGGTATCTTCCCAACTCCCCATAAACTAAATTATTTGGCGTTTTCTTTCCTACTCCTAAATATTCTTTACATGCAAATAAATGAATATTTTCTATGGCTTTGTAGCTGATTAGTCCCCATGCTTCAGCTGAATACAAGAGTAAGGGCTTGACTTGTGTGTCAAACAATTTAAATATATATAGCCAAGTCCAAGTGTCCTAGACTGTACATTGTTTTCATTATTTCTATAATCTTACCTTTCGCTCTTCCCGCATATTCCGAAAGTGAAATGTCAACAGAAAGTTTAGTTGTCAAGGTGCAGCCTAAATACTTGTAACTATTCACTACTTCAATTTCTTGGCCTTCGTAATACCATTTTCTGTTCTGCCTAGGTAGCCACCTTTTCTGAAGACCATTATTTTAGTTTTGTGTAGGTTAACTGTTAGACCTAAGGAGTCTGAAGCTTCTTGTAATTTTTTTATCTGATTTTGTAGGCCGGCTGGAGTTAAAGAAATTAGGGCGATGTCATCTGCAAATAATAAGGTAAAGATTTCCTCTGTTCCAGGTAGAAATTGGTATCCTTGTCTTCCTTTCGCTACTTCCGTTATTAATAAAGAGAAAATGAGAGGCGACGGTAAGCAGCCTGTTTTCACCCCACCGGGCACTCAAAGAATTCTGTTAAAAAAATCGCACCGTCTCTTACGCATGCTTGCACGTTCCTATAAATACCTTTCAACATGTTAAGCATTTTTGTTGATATTTTATGTTTACTTAGAATTGTCCACAGTTTGTCTCTTTTGACAGTATCAAAAGCTTTTTGGTAATCGATGAATGCTATGTATAGTTTACTCCTGCGTCTACCATATAAGCATTTACTTATCATAGTTATTAATGTAAAAATATGATCTATCGTAGAGAACCCTTTCCTAAATCCTGCTGTTCTCTGCTTATTTTGTTTTCCTCTTCGGCCCAATTGTAAAGTCTGTTATTTAATATTGCTGCGAAGATTTTGCTTAATGTACACAATAGCGATATACCTCTGTAATTTTCTGGGTTCTGCATGTTGCCTTTCTTGTGTAATGGAACTATAACTGCTCGAGATCATTCTAAAGGGAAGTAACCGACTTGGAACAACTTATTGAATAATTTTACTAAGAATGGAATTATCTTATGTCCTATTGTTTTAAAAAATTCTGGGGGGAATTTCGTCTAATCCTGATGCTTTACCTGATTTCATTTTTTCTTATAGCTGAACTTATTTCATCATCAGATATCTCTACATCTAAATCTTGAACAAAAACGTCTTCAATAACTTGCTGAGGTACTTCATGGTCATTATTTGACACATTTATTTGTGGATTTAGTATACTTTCAAAGTGTTCTTTCCATTGCAAAGTTGTGATAAGTGGTTGTTTTATTCTTTTTCTCCTAATGTTTCTTATTGTACTCCAAAATTTCTGACTATCTTTCTGATTTTGTGTAAGAGTATCATAAATTTGTTTTTTATATAACCTCTTTTTTCCTTTCAGTAGTTCTTGATAGAGAGCTCTTTTAATTCTGTAAGTCTCCTTTCTTTCTTTGAATTTTACTGGGTCCTTCTTTCTGTTAATATTGGTAAGTCTACTCAGTGCCTTACTAGCTTCTTTCTTCTTCAGTAGACAATCATTGTCAAACCACCCACTGGTGGTTTTGATTGGACTTCCTATTCCTATTGTCTTGCATATACTTTTCCCTGCTTCCTTTAATAGTATATTAAAATTTTCTATACTCCTATCTACATCATAGTCTACTTCCTGCATAATTTGATCTAAGGCTATTTGAGAACTTTCAGATTCTAAGAAAGAAATATAATCTTGTTGTTTAGTAGAATCCCATTTTATCTTCCTTGTGTATGTTTTCTTTTGTTCGTCGTCTGATTTAGTATCTGGTAAAGTACTCTGTATTTCCATCATGATTGGCATATGATGTGATTCAACTCTTTCTTTAACTGTGCATTTCATTATATTGTCAACCATTCAATACAGCATAAGAAAAAATCGATAGTACTATTTCCTCTTTCTGAGAAAAAAGTGAAGGCACCATCAAAATTTCTCGTACACAATCCATTTAATGGTGTAAGCTTAAAGACTGTACAAAATTCAATCAATCTTTTTCCGAAACCATTAATGTAGGAATCTTTTGATTCTCGTGCGTACACATTCTGCTTTATCAAATACATCATTGTCCTCGACAAGACTTAAACCCCATTCTCCAATACGAGCATTTAGGTCTCCACCAATGGCATAATAGAAATCATTTCCTTGCTCAACTTGTGACACCATAAATTGTTCAATCAAATCAAGAGTACAAGAATAATCCTTATCTAAGTAAAAACGACTGTCCACAGGTGTACATACATAAACAGTAAAATACAATATATCTGTATCACATTGTAACAGATTTTTCATTAATTTTACACATAACACATTTTCCATATTGGTGTCGATAAATTGTACATATTCTGCTATGGCCTTGTAATGATCATAATAATATCACCGGAGGGGCGACCCATCTTTGTAAATTTTGTAGCTGGACAATGAGAGCACAAAAAATCTTGAAATTTTACATCAAAGTCAAAAGATATATGGGTAAATGTTTCAGAAAGGCAACAGATATCAAATGTAGTAATAAAATCATAAAAATCTGGGTCTGCCAATTTTTCCAGGAGACCTTCAATATTCCAACAAAGAAAGGAAAGACTTCTTGGATTATCAGTTGTTTGTTCTGTCTGTGAACGGCCCTGGCCTACTTTTCATTTCTTTTCTTTTTCCTTTCTTTCCTTCTTCGTCGAGTTCCCACGGGTTCCCCCTGATTGTATGTGTGTGTTTTTGGCAGTGCTTGTGTGTGAACGTAGCGTGTGTTTGCTCGCAGTGTGAGTATTTATGTTTTCTTTCTCTCCTTCGCTTAGCCTAACGCTTTCATCGCCCTCTGTGTGTAATGCTTGAATAGTATTGTCAAGAGTTGTTTGTCGCGAGGCTGGTGTTTTGTTTTTGAGCTGACCCTGTCTTTGCGTCAATGCTAGGTTTACTGAACGTTTCCTTCTCTTTATGTATTGGGCCAGTGCTGGTGTTTTGGTTGGGAGTGTCTGCAGTGTCACTATTGTGCCGCGGACGAGGTATGCTGTCCATCAGTTTGTCAGTGTTGTCTGTCGTGCGAGCCAGCTGTGTATTCGACCCTGACCCCGGTATGTCCCAAATGCTGGTTAATTGCTCGGTTTGTTGTTGTTTGGGGTCACTCGAATGAAAGGGGACCTGTGCAGACCCGTGGCTATTATCTGTGTTGTGTTTGTCTGTTAATGAGGTCAAGCTTGCATCATCCTTCGTGCTGCTCAGTTCTTTCGTTCCATCTGACTGCCCTTTCACACTCACATGCACTTTCCCATCCATATCTCTGGATGTAACCACGCTCATTTGCTTTCCTTCTTCTTCTACATCTTTTCTTGCACTCGATCCTTTCATTCTTTGCATCAGACAGTTCTTATCTTCCGTTTCGTTGTCCTCTTCCGACAAACCCCCTCCTATTTCATGTACCAGTTCTATCCAAGATAACTGAGTTTCCAAATCACTCCCACTTTCACTCTTCGCCGCACTCTCATCTACACTCGCATGTTTTCTATCAACCTTGCTCAGTTTTCTTTCGTTCTTTCCACTTTCACTCCCATATTTCTTCTTTTCCGCTTCACTTCTTTTCTCGTCTTCTCTCTCTCTCACTCTGAATCTCTCTCACTCTCTCATTTGTCTCATTCTCTCTCTCTCTCCCTCTCCCACTCAAGGTCCCAGTCTCTGGCACAACTGCCTTCTCTGTCTCTACCCGCCCAGACTTGTCCCCTCTGTTTCCTGTGTGCCCAGTAATCCCCGACCACATTTCGTCTCCTGGGCATCTCATCATGGTCATCCTGAACATTTCTTCCGTGCTGCGCGTTGTATTGTCCATTTGGTATTTTATTCCCTTCGCGGATGCACAGTTTGCCTCTGACGAAGTATCCTGACCTGCCCTCTTCTCTCAGTCCTTTAAGAACCGCTGTCTGTCGTCTAGTCCTGTCCTGGGCAAATCTAATTCCTTCTTTCTTTAACCTCTCCCTAGCCACAGAGTTCCTCAATGTTTTCATAACGTCTTTCCACCTTAGCATCTTTACTAGCACAGGCCTTGGCTGGTGACTTAACGGTTGAACCTCCCTAATCTATGCGCCCTCTCGATCGCATCTTCCGCCCAATCCTCTTCTGGTAGATATTTCTCTAACAGTTCTTTCACCAAGACTTTGCAGTTTTCTTTTCCGTTTTCTTCCGACATTTCCTTCAGTCCAAAGATCTTCACATTGTTCCTTCTCGAGAAGCTCTCTAACCTGTCTAGCTCATCTTCCATGCTGCCAACTCTATTCACTGTGGTGTGTTGTTTCTCTTCTAAGCGCTTAACTGCATCTCTGTTTGCTTGTATGTCTTTTTTCATGTCTGAAAAACCATTGCGTAGTTGGTTAAGTGATTCTGCCATGTGAGTCTGCTTCTGATCGATTCTATTGATTGTTTCTGCTTGAGAGTTGAAGGTGTCTGAGAGTAATTTCATGGCTGTGAGTATTTGTGACATTTGTGTTTCAATGTTGGTCAGTTTTGTTTCTAGTTTGTGTTCTAGTTTCTTGGTTTCTTCATCAGGCTTCACATTGGTATCAAGATTAGGTCCTGGGTTCGATTCCACATCATTACTCAAGACAAGCTTCTTCCAGAGATAAGTGAGGTTAAGCATCAGGAGGAGTGCAACACATGGGATCAGCTTCGGGTTAGCCTGGTCAATCGTGTATGTTAACTCCGTCCATGTTATTTCAACACTGTGACTCCCTAGCCTTGGCCATTCCGACTCGGCTTCTGCACCGCTTTCACTTCCTTCAGTCCACCATGTTTCGTAGGCACTTAAAGTTCCGTACGGTACCCCTTCCGGCATTTCTGCATCCCTCGGGATAGCCGAGTGCGGGCCGAAAGCTTCGCGCGTCATGTTGGTAGCCGACACTATTGTCAGTGCAAAACACCACCATACAACAAACCCCACCAGGATATCGCGCACTCCTGACACCTTTAACCTCCCGCCATCTTTCTTCGTTTTGCCCCCTCTTCACTGACCGTAATGTTCCGTTGAAAAGCCCTATCCTCGCCCTCCACACCTCCGTTTCAATCATTTCTGTTGTGCTGCACTCGCTTTCGCTAACACCTTGTTTACCATCCGCCATCTTGTCACGTGACTCGGATGAGAGCGAGAGCGAGAGAGAGAGAGATTTTCAGAAAGAGCAGAGGATTTTAGAGAGAAAGAAAAAAAGAGTTAACAGAGAGAGAGAAAGAGAGAGAGAATGTGGGATGGGGTGGGGGTGGGATTGAACGGGAGCGGGTGGGGGTAGCAGATTTTTGTTCAGTAGAAAATAGGGCCTACATACAGTTTGATAAGCGACAACTACACGACTCTCGTCCCACAGAAAAATCGTCACGTGGACAATTTTTCTGTCACGGATGTAGGCAGCAATGATGTAGACTCCCTGGACACCAGACTGATCTTTCCTTTCTGCCGGAGACTGTACCGACTGCCGGAGCCTCTGCACCGCCCCGAAGACATCTCCAACGTCATTGCAATGAAGGTAAGTCAGCTTACAATTTGGTGACAGTCTGTTGGATACAGTGAGCTAGCTGGAGTTTACCTCACGAATCCACTGTTGTGTCTTGTACCGTGCATGGCCGTAGGACATCCCTGAAAATCGATGTTTTCTTCTTTTTTTTTTAACACACTGGACATCTAATTTTGTGCATCACTAGTGCAGACGCAGACAGGGATCTAAGCTCCAGGACTGCTGTATTTCTGTCAAGGGCTGCTCCATTCTGTTAGTCACCCGTGGACGTTAGGCAAAGGTCATCCCTCGTGTAGGATTTCCTTCACTGTCTCACCCACACATTCCAGCATCGCCATCCTGGCTCAGTTGTCCCATCCTGGACAGGCTACACTCTACACAGCAGTAGAGCTCCGTGTGAGAATCCTGTGTCAGATTAGGAGGAATGTCACGTTGGAGTGTCGGAGTCGGTTTCCGTCATAGACAGCTTTCAAAATGCCATTAAAGCTCAAGGGTCCCCCCTCCCCACCCCCTCACCCCCTACTGTTGATGATTCTGATGCGGTTAGGGTTCAGGGATCTCCCCTCCTGCCCTTCATGAATCTGATGTTGACACGGCTCTCTCTGAGATGGATTGGGGCCACCTTCTGGTCAGTTCCCACTCAAGATCATGTTGTGGTCAGTTCCACCTCAAGGTCACATTGTGGTCAGTTCCCACCCCAGGGTCACGTTGTGGTCAGTTCCCACCTCAAGGTCATGTTGTGTCAGTTCCTACCTCTGTCTGTTCGGCAAGAGTCGGCAATGTGCTCAGGCTTTGCTTCAAGAGCCCTCGGTCGGATAGAAGGGCTGCAAGGCAAGCAGTCCATCCAGTGCTGGCCATTACTCTGCCAACTGTCGATGACCCATATCTTCAGTACAGCAAAGCTTCCTGTGAAATTGCTTAAAGTCTTCATATCTTCGTGCGTGAAAATTGTACAAATTGCCATAAACCCATACACTTTCATGCATAAGTTTTACGCAGGATTGCAAGCTATGGAAACCGTCTAGAAAAAAAAGGCCCATATCCTTGGTGGAAAAAAATATTATTAATGATGTAAAGGCTCTGGAAAATGCTTAAAATCCATGCATCTTTTATGCACAAATGCCATACAATGTACAATTCTGGAAACCTAGCAAAAAATCCACATATCCTTAGTGCACAAATATAATTTTCAATTTTAAAACTCTGAAAACTCAAAATGTGCACGTCCATTGTGCGCAAATGCCATACAAGGTGTAATAGTTCTGGAAACAGAATCTACATGTGTTTTGTGCACAAATGCCATGCAAAATGTAAAGTTCTGGAAACTCAAAATCTACCTATTCTTTGTGTGCAAATGGCAAACAGACGCAATAGCTCTGAAAACAGTCAAATTCTACATGTGCTTTTTGTACACAAATGTCATACAAAATATGAAGCTCCAAAAAACTGTCAGATTGTATACGTGCTTTGCGTACAAGTGCCATACAAGATGTAAAAGCTGTGAAACTGTCAAAATGTATTTGTGCTTTGTACACAATTGCCATACAACATAAAGTTCTAATGTACGCGTAAATATGACTGAGACTCTCTGGAAACTTGAAATATATGTCCTTTGTGCACATATCACGTAAGGTGCAAAAGCCCTGAAAACAATCAAAGTCTACATATGCTTTATGCAAAAACGCCATACAAGATGTCAAAACTTAAGAAACTCAAAATCTATACGTGCCCTGTGCACAAATACCGCACAAGAATTAAAAGCTTTGAAAACTGTCAGAATGTGTCCATGCTTTGTGCACTAATGCCACATAACGTCAACGTTCCATTGTGTGCATAAACGTGACTGAGTCAACAGACTCACGTCATGATCTGTCTGTGTGTGATGCAGAACTACCGTGAGGCGTGGGACACGCTCAAGAAGAGGGAAGTGCAACAGGAGATCTTCACAGAGACCCCGGACAGCAATGATCATGACCTTTCTGGTCACCTCCAGAACGGAGAGAAGGCGTCCGAGCAAGTGACCTTTCTCCCGTCAAAGAGCAAACATGTAGAGGCTGACTGATGAACTTGTTTGTTGTTTCTCGTGTTATTTTGTTTTCATCGCTATTGATATCATCCTTTTTCTTTTTTTCTTCATGATGGCGTACCCCTTATGACCTGCTTTCATCATCCCAAGGATGTTGAAAGGTTTCCTTTCGTAACCTCCTCCCTTCAAATGCTTATCGTCAAAGCAGAAAGCACAGAGAAGGTAAACATGGACAAATAGATGTACAATACCATTACATTCCAAGAAATCAGATTCAATATTTCAGATGGAAAGAACCTTTCACACAATAGGAGGTGGGGATGAGGAAGTAGGGATGGGTGTGGGGTTGGGGAGAGTAGGAAGGGAACAAATCTTCGCAAGAATGTCAGTGGCATATCTGCCATATCACTGATTTAATGTAAGTAGCTGTCATGTTGTTGATTAAATGTAAATAGCCGTCATGTTGTTAATCAGATGTAAATGCACACATGATGTGTTTGTTACTTTGCTTTTCAGGGTGGTACTAACCATGAAAAGGCCCTGCGTGGTCGGCTGGTCTTTAACAACAGAACTAGAACGTCTTTTTTTGCTGCGTCCGGTGATGAGTCTGTTAGCAACTTAACACAAACCTCTGAACTGATTGTAATGAAACCTAGAGGAAAGATGGAAGGTAGTGTTAGGACGAAACCATTAAAATGTTCCAGATCCTAGTGTTTTTTGTCCATTTTCCTTGAAGTGGAGAGTGGTAAGTTTTGTCGTTGTTTTTTTTTTTTTCTGTTTGTTTTGTTTTGTTAGTTTGTATTTGGTCACATTATTGTACAATTTTCAGGACCTTATACATGGATCTCATTTCTTATCGTAAATCAGGTTTTAAAGGATGGACTCTTATCTCAGTATTTGAAGTTTCGGTATTGATCAAGATGACATCAATAAGCAATATAACAATGGATCTGGAGTGGCTCGAAGAAGGGAGGGAGAGGAGGGATGTAGCAGGGAAGAGTGTTTGGGGGTGGGGGGGGGAGGGGGCTGTGTGATCGACCTTGACTGAGACCTGTGTTCTCCCTGATGCCCTTCCCTTTCAAGTTTTTGTTGTTCTTACTTTTGGAGGCCTATGTTCTCCCTGATGTCCTTCCCTGTCAAGTTGACTGAGGCCTGTGTTCTCCCTGATGTCCTTCCCTGTCAAGTTGACTGAAGCCTGTGTTCTCCCTGTTGTCCTTCCCTGTCAAGTTGACTGAGGCCTGTGTTCTCCCTGATGTCCTTCCCTGTCAAGTTGACTGAGGCCTGTGTTCTCCCTGATGGCCTTCCCTGTCAAGTTGACTGAGGCCTGTGTTCTCCCTGATGTCCTTCCCTGTCAAGTTGACTGAGTCCTGTGTTCTCCCTGGTGTCCTTCCCCTGTCAAATTGACTGAGGCCTGTGTTCTCCCTGATGTCCTTCCCTTCAAAGTGATTAAGGCCTTCGTTTTCCCTGAGGTTCTTCCCTGTCAAGTTGACTGAGGCCTGTGTTCTCCCTGATGTCCTTCCCTGTCAAGTTGACTGAAGCCTGTGGTCTCCCTGATGTCCCTCCCTGTCAAGTTGACTAAGGCCTGTGTTCTCCCTGGTGTCCTTCCCTGTCAAGTTGACTGAGGCCTGTGTTCTCCCCGATGTCCTTTCATGTCAAGTCTTAAATTCCCAGTGTTGTGCTTATCATTATAATCACTTTTGTCAGGGTTGCTGTTATTGTTCTGATGATTATTATCATTGTCACTGTAGCTGCTGTTGTTGGGGTTTCATTACTGTTGTTATTGTTGGTGTTACCACCTGTAGGGTTTGATGTCAGAGAATATATAATTGTTTATAGATATAGGCAGAAGAGAGAGAGAGAGCTGTGAGTGTGTGTGTGTGTGTGTGTGTGTGTGTGTGTGTGTGCGTGCGCGCGCGCGCGCGCACACTCACTCTTCAATATTTCGGAAGCAGTTGGTTCTGACACAAATTCTCAGATAATTGATTTCCATCACGTAAAGCAGACTCTCTTTCCACAAACGGCCAGATGTAAACAGAAATAATGGTGTGTTGTTTTTGTTTTTGGTTTGTTTTTGTTTTTTTCTTTACAAATCGTTGGGCAAGTACAAATGTATACTAAGCCTGTGTGTGTGTGTGTGTGTGTGTGTGTGTGTGTGTGTGTGTGTGTGTAGCTTTATACCAAAAGTTGTGCCGGTGTGTTCGTGCGCGCACACATGCCTGGGTATGCTGAAATGAGCACCTGTATGCATGTGTGTGTTCTCGCACGTGTGTGTGTGTTCGTGCGCACGCGTGCCTCTGTGTGTGTGTGTGTGTGTGTGTGTGTGTGTGTGTGTGTGTGTGTGTGTGTTCAGTCTTCCCATGTGTGTGCGTGTGTGTTTAGTCTTCCCATGAGTGTGTGTGTGTGTGTGTTCGCGCGCGCGCTCGCGCGTGCGTGCGCTTATGTGTGCGTGTATGCGTATGCGCGTGCTTGCTTGCGTGACCTGTCACGCATGACTTAGTTTCCGATGTTTCACTATAAGTGCCTGACAAGAAAGAGGCCGACCTGAGTGTCGACCACGGATCATTGGAGGAGTGAGAGAGGGGGTGGGATTAAGTGTTGTGGAGAACAGACAGTTCTGGATGAGAGAGAGAGTGAGAGAGAAAGAGAGAGAGAGAGAGAGAATGACAATAACGATGACAATGACAAAGACAATGATTCTTTATTTCATAACGGTAAATGTATTGCTTAGTCAGCCATTGTTCATAGTTGCCGTTACTATTCTACGAAGCTAATACTAAATGATACTATGTGTGCACCAAAACATGAATATACAAACAAACAAACAACATCGACCCAAACAAATAGAACCACCACCAAGAAGCATCTACTGCCAACGTCAGTGAAAATGAGCAAATGTAAAAATCAGTTTAAAGCACAACAGAAATTAAAGCCAGTGTAGAAAAACAATTTAAAGTGAAACAACAACAAAAACAATCAAAGCAAGAAACTAGCATATGACATTTTAAAATGTCTCTATGAAACAAACAAGACGAAAAAAGGAAAATTCAAAAGAAAAGAAAAGAAGAAAACAAGGGCAAGTATAAAAGGAGACACCTTAAAAGGTCTCTCTGTCTCGTATTCATGCACATGCAGACGTACATACATACACACAAATATACTATATACATACATACCTAACACACACACACACACACACACACACACACACACATGAAAGTAAACGGCATGTTTTCAGTCTTCCTATGATTTTAAGGTCGTGTCACATTCGACAATTCTGGCAGATGCTAGCGAGGTTGAGACGATATCAGACTCCACCCCCCCCCCCCCCCCCCCCCCCCCCCCCCCCAGGCCCCCCTATACATGGCACCTAAAACACACAAATGCATACACACCATATTCACATGCGTATTCGCATACATGAATGCGCGTACATTAGAACTCATACTGCATACCTACACGTGTATGCATGTGTGTGTGTGTGTGCGCGCGCGCACACACACACACACACACACACACACACACACAAAACACACACGCAGACATACAGACTCACAAGTGCGCGCCCCCGCGCACACACGCCGCACACACGTACGCACGCAAACACACGCACGCACGCACACCAGATACAAGAATGCAAGTACACAACATAAAGTCTATGCAGAGACCAAGAATGGAACTGATACCAGACACACAGGACTGGTTTGCTGGCTACAGTCGGATGCAGAGGGTCCCTTTTTAAGGAATCGGTGTCCCAAACAAGTGTTTCCACCACTACATGATAGCCAGCAAATCATCCAGACTGTTCAACCCAAACGCTTGCGGAGCTCTCGTGTCCTTGACATCTTCCCCCTTCAACTCTGACCCCACCATGAACTTCTTGCCCAGATGACCTTGAGCCCAGGTCAGGACCTGGTCAGTGCATGGAGTATCAACGCCGGCGATCTGGGCCCCCCCTTCATCACGATCAGGCCGAAGGGCACATCCTCGGAGAGAGATAGCGGTGCTGAAAATCTGGCATAAATTGTCCAGGGGAGATTTCTGTCATGGGATGAAGCAACCCTGCAACACAAAACCATAAATCACACACACACACACACACACACACATGAACATGGCGATGCTAGTACTTAAGATGCTGTCAGTGGGTTAAATAGCATTTCTGGACCCGTACTTGAGTAACGATCCGAAGCTCAGTACGCGGGAGACTCGGATATACAGAACAGTCACAGGTTAACCTCCCCTCTCTCCGATGGAGAAGCGTCAGTGCCTTGAAACGGTATGTCTCTCCTAACACTTTATGATACTGGATCAAAAAAGCATTGAGTAAAGCTGTGACGTGCATCCCCAATCTGAAACGTGTTTATTTCAAAAGCAATAATTATTGCCGTCAACCTCATTCTCAAGCAGAATGTCAAGAAACATGGAGCCACGTATATCGCAAGTAGGCGGCATTTTCCAGTGGAGCCATAAATCTACCTCCCGTGTATAACGGTGAAAAAAAACATGGACACATTTTATATCAGGTGTATGGCCTATTCCAATGGTGAGCTCCAATTTCCTGCGCGTTCACGCTGTGCTGAGTTCATACTGAAGTATCAAGGGCGCTGTTCTTGGAGAGAACGTAGTCTGCTTCTCTACGCAGATTCTCACTTTGATTTCATCACGACGTAATTTTTGTTTTCAACGGGATTAGGAGTTGGTATACGTGTTCGTGATCTGAGAATAGTTATCATCAAACGCCTCTGAGTTTGATCATGCCCCACTTTGTTTACGTGTTCATGATCTTAGAATAGTTCTCACTGAACGCCACTGAATCGAGACTGTCCCAGTTCTTTTATGAACGCATGGGCCAAGAAAGGCATTAAAGTTCTGCTAGCTAGTACTATGCCCGGCACGAATGTAAAATCGTGTCCCTCGCTTCGACACGGCTTTTGCCGTCTTACGTACGGGTAATTCCTTCGGTATTTTACCAATTGACTCTCGGCAGTTGTGCAGCGTCTCCCGTGGTAGGTTACCTCATGGAGTCTTGATGTTTTTGACTGCTCCATGTGGATTGCTGGGCCGGAGCTCCGACTGGACAGACTGGGGTCTGACTGTGAACAGGAGTGAAAAACGGACAGCCTGGGTGTGACTCCAGTTCAGTGGCATGACACACGACAAAAGCTTGGTCACCTGCAGTAAAATGTCGGCGTTGGTTGTCACTATCATCTGCCTGCTAACCTGTGTACATCTTAATCACAAAGATCGACCGGTCAAACCGAATTCCAACCCATGCGTTAACAAATGGCGTCATTTGGTTTCACAGTGGACCTGAATATTTGACTCGCAGGTCCAGAATGCATCCCAGGTTCTAGAGTGACTGCATCATCACGACGTTGGTACAAACTGTCACTTGGGGTGATATTCTGCACAGAGGGTAAAAAAAAAAATGTATCGCAAAGTTGGTACAAAATGTCACTGAGTGACACTCTGTGCCCGGGGGTGACATTTTACACACAACAACAGCGTCATCGAAGATAAGAAGTTGAAAAAAAAAAAACCCTAACATCAAACCCAGAAGAGCGTCGATGGTTCGATCAGATTAAGGAAGGTGACTCCGGCACAACCCCCATCTTCTTCCCAAAGAAATCACCCATTTGTTAGAATAGTATTCGTCATATTGCCTTAAATCACCCCTTTATTACATGTTATTCGTCATACTACCTGAAACAACCCATTTATTAATATGTTATTCGTCATATTACCTGAAACAGCCCATTTATTAATATGTTATTCGTCATATTACCTTAAGCAACCCATTCATTAACATGTTAATCGTTATATATATACCTGAAACAACCTGTTTATTAACATGTTATTCATCATATTACTTAGTTTTTCAAAGTGAGGTGACTGGAGGCGGAAACTGTTTTCATTGTCCGGAATGTTGATCTTGCCTGAAGAAGACCGAAAAGGTCGAAACGCTTCGTGTTTTGTCTTGTTATTGATTGATTTGTCCCTATTGTGTGGCGAAGTTGATGATAATTCTTTTTGAAATCGTCATATAACCTGACTGAAACCAAACCTCTAACAAGGGTTATTAACTTAAACCAAATATCTGCAAGTTTTTCTTATCACCTCCCCCACTGCCCCTCCCCACCCACCATTCGCCCCCACTCCAATCCTTCATAGGCCTGCTAACTTAATATAAAATGAAATAAATCCTGGAGACTAGGAATGGTCAGTGAAAGAAAATGTGTATGTGCAGATACACTTCCTCAAGTCCGGAAACACAGTGTATACAAACCCATTGTAAGCAGAGTTGGATCTCATGGCTGTGTAAAACGAGGTAGGGTCCCCGATCGTTTGGCGGTAGTTCCGTTTCAGCCAGGTCTCCGCGTGTTCCACACCAGTCGTCGTCACTTCTGGTTTGGCCTCGGAAATGATACGCGCTAGGCTCATGACTTCATCGCTGACGTCACATATGACAGAGGCTGCATCCTCAGTTAGACCCTGTTCATATCATGTGTAGAAAATGGGTGATGCACGTCTTTAAAATGATCTGTTAATTAGAATATTTGATATGATTCTATGAAAAACCTGGCTTACGATTAGTATTTATAACATGTAATTGAAAACACAAAACCTTTAATCTGGAATGACGAATATATAAAGATGGGATATAAGCGTGTTTACCAAGAAGTGAATGAACAGCAGAACGACAAAACATTCTGATAACTATCTCCGTACGTGCTAAACATCCAATCTTGTTGTAATTGTACATATGTTAGACCAGCTACACTTCCACTCAGGCCAGTTGCATACTGGGTTTAATCCATACTTGGAATTTATCATCACACCGAAATTATCTGAACTGAGTCTCATCTTAATCTGGAATTATTCTCACGCTGCAGTATTTTCAACTCCGTGCCATACGACGATATTTACTGACTTCGGACGACAAAACGCTAGTAGACCCTTTGCTTCCCATCCCCTTGCCATCCGGCTTTAAAATCTGATGGATATGATTACTGCGAGATACGTGACAGTGTATACTTTTCGCTGCTGAAATCTTATTTCATAACTGTTTCACGCATGTAGACGCACTCACGCGGATTAAACCACTTGACATAGCCAAGATGACGATGTGTGTCGTATCAGGACTGAAAATTTCGATTGGAGCTTTGTATGTCCCAACCTCCCCTCCCCCACTCTCCTCCCTCTCTCTCTCTCTCTCTCCCCCTCTCTCTCTCTCTCTCTCTCTCTCTCTCTCTCTCGCGCGCGCGCGCGCGCGCGCACACATCCTCTCTCTTTCACGCACACACATCCTCTCTCTCTCTCTCTCTCTCTCTCTCTCTCTCTCTCTCTCTCTCTCTCTCTCTCAAAGAGAAAGACTTCAACATTCTTTAGTTCAAAAACTTGTATCATCTATAAACTGTCAAAAGGAATTTTGGGATACTATTCAGAGGATTTCTTTCAAAAGAAAACAGCCCAGGAATGACATCAGTATTGAAACATGGTTTCAACATTTCCAGGCTCTACTAGAGTCTGATGTTAGTAACGTATGTGTTGACCAAACACTTGATGACAACAATGACAGTTACAAGAATCGACCAATTACACAAGACGAAGTAGTATTAGCGTGTAGAAATTTGAAAAATCGCAAGGCGGCTGGCCCTGACGGCATTATTGGTGAATTATTTAAACATGCTTCTGATCAGGTAATGCATTTCTTTCTGAAATTGTTTAATATATTATTTCATAAAGGTATGTTTCCAGAAAATTGGACTGAATCAGTTATTTTGCCAATTTTTAAAAAAGGGTGATGTTAATAACCCAACAATTACAGAGGGATCTATTAGTGATATTAGTAGTAAAATCTTTGGGACAATTATTAATAATCGACTGCAAGAATGGGTAGAGGAAAATAATATCACAGGTGATTATCAAGCAGGCTTCAAGAAGGGTTACTCAACAATTGATCACATGTTTACATTGCTTGCACTTGTGCAGAAGCAGTTTTCTTACAATAGGAAGTTATACGTAGCTTTTATAGATTTCGAAAAAGCGTTTGACTCCATTAATAGAAATTTCCTCTGGCCCATTTTGACAAAAAAAATGGTATTAAAGGTAACTCCATAGATGTATTAGAAGTATGTATGATAGAGTAAGAACCAGAGTCCGTTGTGGAGCGAAACTTACTGACTATATTAATTGTTCTAGAGGAGTCAAGCAGGGAGATGCATGCAGCCCTATCTTATTTTCTTTGTTTATTAATGAGTTAGCTCTTGATGTAATCAACAATGGTAAACATGGCGCTTTATTATCGCTCGATGCTTTTGAATTGTTTATCCTTCTGTTGGCCGACGATGTTGTTTTGATGTCCGAAACTGTTATAGGGTTGCAAACACAATTGAATAGCTTGCAACGTGCCGCTAGATCATTGCAGTTGAAAGTTAACATGGAAAAAAGCAATATCATTGTATTTCGTAAAGGCGCTTATTTAAGTGTGAGGGAAAGGTGGGTATACGATGGTACTCCTATGCCAGTTGTCAATGCATATAATTATTTAGGAATATTATTCTCAACACGCTTGAGTTTTGTTGGCGCATGCAAAGACCTTTCGAGTAAAGCGAAAAATGTTGTGCTTTGTATCATGAAAAAGTTACATGTTCTTAATAATTCTTCATTCATGTTATTTATAAAGCTATTTGATTCTCAGGTTCAACCGATTGTACAGTACGGCTCTGAGCTATGGGGGCTCGAAAAAAAGCAGCTATCTATTGTGAATCTGTTCAAATATTTGCTCTGAAAAGGTTTCTTGGTGTAGATAGACGGACTCCAAATGATCTAATTTACGGTGAAACTAATCGATTTCCCATTTACATTACTTCTGCTGTCAGATGTATCCACTACTGGGCTGAAACTGTTACAAATGGAAGACTTTAGAATTCCTCGTAAGGCGTACAATATGTTGTATGACTTAGATGCTAAAGGCAAAAGTAACTGGGTGTCCAAAGTGCGCCTTTGTCTATTTGAATACGGATTTGGATTTGTTTGGCTGAATCAAGGGGTTGGTAATACTAAAGAGTTTTTATGTTTTCCGTCAACGGTTGGTTGACTGCAGATGGCAGAAATGGACTGATCATATTCATAACAGTGGCAGATTTGATTTCTACAGGAACTTTTTTGATGTTCATGACTTGAAAACGTACTTAACCTTTAGATATGGACAGGCACCTAAAACATGTAACAGCAAAATTCAGGCTAGGAATATCTGC
>JADBJO010000500.1:650177-657677 GCA_016801955.1 Conus betulinus
TGTATTCTTCAGTGAGACACATAGACGTGAATTGATTCTCAATAAATGTATTCTTCAGTAAGACATGCAGTCGTGACTTGATTCTCAATAACTGTATTCTTCAGTGAGGCACACAGTCGTGACTTGATTCTCAATAACTGTATTCTTCAGTGAGGCACGCAGTCGTGACTTGATTCTCAATAACTGTATTCTTCAGGGAGGCACGCAGTCGTGACGTGATTCTCAATAACTGTATTCTTCAGTGAGGCACGCAGTCGTGACTTGATTCTCAATAACTGTATTCTTCAGTGAGACACGCAGTCGTGACTTGATTCTCAATAACTGTATTCTTCAGTGAGCCACGCAGTCGTGACTTGATTCTCAATAACTGTATTCTTCAGTAAGACACGTAGACGTGACTTGATTCTCAATAACTGTATTCTTCAGTAAGACACACAGTCGTGACTTGATTCTCAATAACTGCATTCTTCAGGGAGGCATACAGTCGTGACTTGATTCTCAATAACTGTATTCTTCAGTGAGGCACACAGTCGTGACTTGATTCTCAATAACTGCATTCTTCAGTGAGGCACACAGTCGTGACTTGATTCTCAATAACTGCATTCTTCAGTGAGGCACACAGTCGTGACTTAATTCTCTCAATAACTGCATTCTTCAGTGAGGCACACAGTCGTGACTTGATTCTCAATAACTGCATTCTTCAGTGAGACGCACAGTCGTGACTTGATTCTCAATAACTGCATTCTTCAGTGAGACGCGCAGTCGTGACTTGATTCTCAATAACTGCATTCTTCAGTGAGACACGCAGTCGTGACTTGATTCTCAATAACTGCATTCTTCAGTGAGACACGCAGTCGTGACTTGATTCTCAATAACTGCATTCTTCAGTGAGACACGCAGTCGTGACTTGATTCTCAATAACTGCATTCTTCAGTGAGGCACAGTCGTGACTTGATTCTCAATAACTGCATTCTTCAGTGAGGCACACAGTCGTGACTTGATTCTCAATAACTGTATTCTTCAGTGAGACACACAGTCGTGACTTGATTCTCAATAACTGTATTCTTCAGTGAGGTACGCAGTCGTGACTTGATTCTCAATAACTGTATTCTTCAGTGAGACACACAGTCGTGACTTGATTCCCAATAACTGTATTCTTCAGTGAGGCACGCAGTCGTGACAGGCAAAGTGTGTGCTCTGGACGACGTGACACTGACTGCTCCCTGTGAATCACCGGTGCCGGCGCTGGGTGTGGCTGGGTAGGGAGGAGCCGGAACTGAGTGCCATGGGAGTGCACAAACAAATCACGCCAAGTGTCTGTAATGTTTCTGTAGACAGAATTCTAGGGCGATTTAGGTGTTTCATTCTTATCTGAAGTCCTTGATCAGCCTTACGAAGCATGAGCATACAATAGAAGAAAAAAAAAAAATACAGAATGAGAGAGAAAAAGAGAGAGAGGTGAGAGGGAGGGTGGGAGAGAGAGGAACAGACAGACAGACGGACGGACTGACAGACAGAGAACACAGTAGCTCACCTAGTGACAAAGCGACTCTGGTTCTGATGATCTCTATTCACATTCACGTTTTTAAAAACCGTACCAAGTTTCACTTCTACAGGTGTTAATTCACGGCCTGCTCCACTTAGCAATAACAGTGAAGTGTTTTGCCCTACTCCACATCATTATCGTAAGTCAGTGACTTTGCACACGGTTTGAAATTAACAGCAGAACACTTTCATGCGTCAATGATGTCTCGGGATTGTTAGTCACCTTATCTCCGTCTGACATTGCGATATGTAGGTAACCAAGCCACTCTCGAAAAGCCGATTGTTTTTGGGTGCTTGTGACCTGACACTGAAGGAGATAGTGTGTCAGGCGTTATCCTGATGAAAACTGTATTGTTTACATGATGGCATCCGTCTGCCCTCGAGAGACAACAGTGCTGCGACATGGATTAGTCAGTTGTGGAGAGTTGCAGCGCCTCCTGTGGCTGAAAAGCCCAATCCTTGAGCGGCAGACTCTGTTGCAGTCGCTGCAGGTGAAGTCTCGTTCATGAATGTCTCTTGGTGTCGACGCAATTCTTAGCTGTCTGCGGCACCTCAGTTCTTCCCACTAGGCCTCTCTCCTCATGCTCTGCTTGTTTGATGCCGGCCTTGATGGCGGACCGCCACATGACCCAGTCTGAAGCTGCTGTCTCCAGGTCTGCTGGGTTGAGGCTGCCTGCTCTCAGGTCGCGCTTGCATACATCTTTGTAGCATAGGGCAGGTCGTCCTGTGGGTCTGGCGCCTGTAGCCAGCTCACAGTATAGCATGTCCTTTGGGATGCGACCGTCGTCCATGCAGCTGGCGTGGACAAGTCAACGCAGGCGTCTCTGTGTCAGCATGGCGAACATGCTAGGAATCCCTGCCTGGGCCAGTACGTTCCCTGTCAAGTTGACTGAGGCCTGTGTTCTCCCTGATGTCCTTCCCTGTCAAGTTGACTGAGGCCTGTGTTCTCCCTGATGTCCTTCCCTGTCAAATTGACTGAGGCCTGTGTTCTCCCTGATGTCCTTCCCCTTTCAAGTTGACTGAGGCCTGTGTTCTCCCTGATGTCCTTCCCTGTCAAGTTGACTGAGGCCTGTGTTCTCCCTGATGTCCTTCCCTGTCAAGTTGACTGAGGCCTGTGTTCTCCCTGATGTCCTTCCCTTTCAAGTTGACTGAGGCCTGTGTTCTCCCTGATGTCCTTCCCTTTCAAGTTGACTGAGGCCTGTGTTCTCCCTGATGTCCTTTCCTGTCAAGTTGACTGAGCCCTGTCTTTTCCTTGATGTCCTTCCCTGTCAAATTTTTTGTTGTTCTTACTTTTGCTGAAGTTGATTTTTTTTCTTAAATTCCCAATGTTGTGATTATTATCATTATCACTTTTGTCAGGGTTGCTGTTGTTGTTCTGATGATTATTATCATCGTCACTGTAGCTGCTGTTGTTGGCGCTTCATTAGTGTTGTTACTGTTAGTATTACCCACCTGTAGGGTTTGATGTCAGAGAGGCAGAAGAGAGAGAGAGAGAGAGAGAGAGAGAGAGAGAGAGAGAGAGAGAGAGAGAGAGAGAGAGAGAGAGAGAGAGAGAGAGACAGACAGACAGACAGACAGACAGTTATGTGTGAGTGCGCGCGCGCGCGCTCGCTCTTCAATATTTGCGAAGCAGTTCGTTTGACACAAGATAAATGATTTCCAACACGTAAAGCAGACTCTCTTCCCACAAATGGCCCAGATGTAAACTGATATAATGGTGGGGTTTTTTTGTGTTTTTTTTTTTTACCAAATCGCTGGGCAAATACAGATTTATACTAAGCCTCTCTCTCTCTCTCTCTCTCTCTCTCTCTCTCTCTCTGCGCGCGCGTGCGTGTGTGTGTGTGTGTGTGTGTGTGTGTGTGTGTGTGTGTGTGTGTGTTGTGTGTGTGTGTGTGTGCGTGGCTTTATACCAAAAGTTGTACTGTTCGTGCAAACACACATCCGTGCGTATGCTTAAATGAACACCTGTTTGCGTGTGCGAGTTTTCGTCGTGCGCACGCGTGCCTCTGTGTGTGTGTGTGTGTGTGTGTGTGTGTGTGTGTGTGTGTGTGTGTGTGTGTGTGTGTGTGTGTGTGTTCAGTGTTCCCATGAGTGTTTGTGTGTGTACACGCGCGCGCGCGCATGTGTGTGTGTGTGTTCGCGCGCGCATGCGCCTGTGTGCTGGCGTGTGCGCACGCGCCTGTTGCTTGCTTGCACGCGAGCTGTCACGCATGATTTTTTGTCCCATGTTTCATTATAAGTGCCCTGACAAGAGAGAGGTAGACCCGAGTATCGACCACGGATCATTGGAGGAGTAAGAGGGGGTGGGATGAAGTGCTGTGTAGAACAGACAGTTTAGGACGAAAGAAAGAGAGAGAGAGAGAGAGGGGGGAGAGAGAGAGAGAGGAGAGAGAGAGAGAGAGAGAGAGAGAGAGAGAGAGAGAGGGCGAGAGAGAGAGAGAGAGAGGGAGAGAGAGAGAGAGAGAGAGAGAGAGAGAGAGAGAGAGAGAGAGAGAGAGAGAGAGAGAGAGGGCGAGAGAGAGAATGACAATAACAATGACAATGACAAAGATTCATTTTATAACGGCAAAGGTATTGGCTTGGTCAGCATTGTTCATACTTGCCGTTACTATTCTACGAAACTAGTACTAAATGATACAATGTATGCACCAAAACATAATTATACAACCCAACAACAACCCAACAAACAAAGAAAGACAACCACCACCAAAGAGCATGTACTGCCAACGTCAGTGAAGATAAGCAAATTTACAAATCAGTTTAAAGCACAACAACAAATATCAGAGAAGCCAAGTAAATCAGTTTAAAGTAAAACAAAACAACAAAACAATCAAAGCAAGAAACTAGCATATAACATTTTAAAATGTCTCTATGAACAAAGAAGTAAAAAAAAAAACGGAAAATACAAAAGATAAAAAAAGAAGAAATAAGGGCAAGTATAAAAGAAGACACCTTAAAAGGTATCTCTGTCTCGCATTCATACACATGCATACGTACATACATACATACATTTTTTTTTCCATCCGCCCACCCCCGCCTTTACTAATTTTTTTTTTGTCTTTTATTTTTTTTTTCCTTATATTTTCTTTTTTGTTTTCCTTTTTTCTTTTTCACACTTTTCTTCCTCTAGTTTTGGGCTTCTTTTTTTTTTTAAGGCGGTCCTTTATTTTTTTTTTTTTTTTTTCCTTCCCTTTATCTCTCACGCACCATGCGGATCTGTATGATGTATTGCTATCAATGGACATTAATTTGCTGGTTTTAATGTTTTGGGCGTTTGTTACAGCGCGTCAGGGTTTATTTCTGTACTAGTGTTTGGTGCAATGACCACTCTCACACTGTGTTTCACATCAGATACAAGAGTTATATATACAAAAAAAAAGGGGAAAAAAAATAGAAAGGCTAGGACATCTTCCGGGAAGCATCCTTGAAACGAAACGAAAGTAAGTATGCAAGGGATGGTACCAGAAGTGCGCGAAGAGAGAGGAGGGAGGAAGAACAAAAAAAAATAAAAGAGAGAGGGGGAGGGGGGTGGGGGGTGGGGGGGGGGGGGGGGGGGGGGTGGTAGTAAAGAAAACGTACAGCTCGTCTCGCGCAAACCGGTCTAAATCCCCCTGAAGGCTATCCTTATAGTGAAAAAGAGGAGAACTAGACACGTATCGCAAGGTCATAAGGAAATCATCGCATGAGAGACAATCAGTATCAATGTGAGAGCGAGAGAGAGAGAGAGAGCGAGAGAAGAAAGAAGAGAGCAGAGATCGAGAGAGAGAGAGAGAAGGGGAGACAGACATAAGAGACAGGACAGAGATAGAAACAGAAACAGATGACAGAGTCAGAGAGAAATTCTATCCTCCTATTTTTGAGAGAGCTGTCATTCATTTCAATTCCCCCCCCCCCCCCCCCCCCCAGACGGATACGTTACCATGCAACAGAGAGTAGAGACCCCCCCCTCCTACCCCCCTCCGCGTGCGTGACGTGTGCTGTGCGCGCCGTGTGGTGTCTGGTGTGTGTGCGTGAGTGACATACATGTTGACTCATACGCGCGCGCGATTGTGTGTGTGTGTGACATACATACATAATATATATACATATACCTACATACCCCGCCGCGCAGTGCACGTGCGTGTGTGCGCGCGCGTGTGTGTCTGTGTGTGTGCGTGAGTGACTATATACAGCACGCGCGCGTGTGCGCGCGCATACCGCGAGATACATACATACATACCTAACAGACAGCACACGAACGGGCGAGCAGCACACAGAGACCACACATAGATATAGACACCAGAGCACGCACGCGGCGCGCGCGCGCGCGCGCGAGAGAGAGAGAGATATAGAGAGATATAGAGATAAGGAGATATATATATATCCCATACACATATATATATATTATAGATATATATATATATATATATACACGCGGCGCGCGCGCGCGCGCGCGCGCGCGAGAGAGAGAGAGAGAGAGAGAGAGAGAGAGAGAGAGAGAGAGACAGAGAGATAGAGACACACACACACCACACACACACACACTCGCACACACACACACACACACACACACACAGACAGAAGAGTGTTTTTTAGTGGATGAAAGTAAACGGCATGTTTTTCAGTCTTCTTGTGATTTTTAAGTCGTCGTGGTCACATTCGACGACAATTCTGGCAGAATGCTTGCGAGGTTCAGACGATACACACACACAGCACACACACACACACACACACACACACACACACAGAGCATTTCTTTGATCCCATTGTAAAGTACTCCCTGTTATATAAGAACTGAGTAAATTACAAAATGAGAGAAGGAGATAGAGAGGTTAGGGGAGAGGGAGAGAGAAAGAGAGAGGAACAGACAGCGAGAGAACAGAGCGAGAGCATACAGACGGACGGACTGACTGACAGAGAACACGGAAGCGTGCGCCCGCGCATGCATAGCACCTACAACACACAAATGCATACACACCATTTTCACATGCGTATTCGCATACATGAATGCACACACATCACACTCATACTGCATGCCTACACGTGCACACGCATGTGCGCGTACGCGCGCGCGCGCGCGCGCACACACACACACACACACACACACAACATGGGCACATGCGCATACATTGAGCATTGGATGGATTCAAAGCAAATGCCCGGAGTTTTCTGCCATGGGGGACCATTCTCCCGTCTTTGTTAGGGAAACCCTCTTTTCCTGTCAGTTGTAGCTCTCCTATCTCCTATCCTGGGTACACTTTACCAGGTAGTAGCCACAATCACTTGTTCATGTCCCTCCATCATAATTTTAAAGTTTTTGGCTCGTTTTTTTTTTTTTTTTTTTTGCTGTTCCTTCTCATTCCTGGCTTTTGAAAAAAAATCCAAGTTTACAGTCCACCGAACTGAATTCATCTCCACCCCCTCCAAAAAATCCAAGTTTACATTCCACCCGATCTAATACATCTCCACCCCCTCCACTCCCCACCCCACACTTCCAGCACCACCCAATACCCCAGCTTTGCACGCTCCTTACCCAGGCCAACACATTCCTCAGTGCATTCCTTCCCCTCTCTCTCCCTTAACTTTCAACCTCATTTCCATTCTGTGCCTTACCTTCAGTCACAAACCAAACCTAGTTGTTTTTTTTTTTTTCAAGCGTATTACACCTGGGAATGTAGACTGGCAGTCAATCAAAATTGTGCACTATTAAGACTTTTTTTGGTGGGCGTTTTCTTGTTTTGTTTGTTTGTTTGTTTTTTTTTTTTCGGTCAGCCAACGCTGCAGAAAGCTCTTCCTGAATGTAGTTTCCAGTGGAAAACCAGTTTTACCATTGGTGTGTTGAACGGCAGCATAATATGAGTTTTAAAGAACTGCAAGACTGATATGTAGAAAGCTTTGCAGTGGGAATAATAACACAACAGTGTGTGTGTTGTACAGCATAGCGGTCCAGACTGGTAGAGTAGAAGTGCCTGGAAC
>JADBJO010000500.1:662677-673837 GCA_016801955.1 Conus betulinus
ATGTTAGTGAAAAATGTCCCCACATCATCTATCAAACGCTCAGCTTTTGATGAACACCCACACCTCCCTGCTGACTTTTCAACTGCTATGGGTTCACCATGTTATCTTAGTTGGCAATGATCCATAGCAATACAAGCCAAAAATTAAGGACCCCTCCACACATCCTGCATCACAAAGAAAGCGCTCAGGTTTGTGTGTTCATAGTCTGACCATGACTAAGTACATCACACCAAGTCTTTTTTCCCATTTCTCTCACATCTACCCCTTCCTGGATCTACATCATCATTTATTATCTGTCTGCTTTTTAAAAAAAAAAATTGTGTCTTAGTGGCGGCATGCATACTGTGCGTACTCTACACCACCATTTACCTATATCCACAGGCAAAACTCAGGTGAGAAGTTCATACGGATATCTCACCTGGCCCGCAAAGCACCTGATACCTAAAGGAGGTTGTTTGCTGTTTGAACTTTATTACCTGAACTATAGTCATTTTTCACCTGTCAGTTGAACGTCTTCTGGCCACTAGCACACAGGTGTGTGCTGAACAACTTACCACTGTGCATCAGCAGACACACTACCGATGCACTTGGCCCATAACAATGACATATCTCCAGATCTGTTTATTCAGTGTTTTCAGATGACTTTTTTCTGTGTGGTGCATACCTGGAGTGGTCTTTAAATTGTTGTGCCTAGTATATAATGCAAACAAAGAGGAGTCCAATTTACACTATAACGAAGTTTATGCGTGCAAAGTCTGCATTCTTCAACAAAAAAAACCTTTTCCCCCCATAAGGCTGCAGTGTTGCATTCCATAACAGGTTGTAGGCTTCCAAGACCAAACTCATAACCTCTCCAAGGGCAAACTGTCATCCACTCAAAGTCATCAAATAAAAGATGATCTTAAATCATATCAAATGAAGAAAAAAAAAAAAGGGGGGGAAGGGAAATTTCATGCTGATCTTAAACATAGTCAGTGATGATGTCATATACATAGTATGTATTATCTGTAGAACTCTATCATCGCAATAATCATTTGAAGAAAATCAGACTCTGAGCACTTATTCAGTCACAGACATGCAGTTTCCATGACTATTCTTTCAGTGACTTGTCTTTTGGTTTTGCTCTGTACAGAACATAACATTCAGATAAATTTAAACTTCATGTGAGCTCTTAACCCCATCTTAGTATCATTATGGATGTTCCTGTTGGTAACAGAAAGGTTAGCACATGCTTCCATCAATCTACCTTGACAACCTTCCTGCCTTCACACAGGATTTGTTCTAATTCTGGCATACTTCTTGAGATTTTATTTGTTCTGTACGACTACTGGCTGACTTGGCAAATTTGTCTCATGCCCCGACACTCATGTTCAGCAGACTCCTTTGAATTGTCCAGTATATGGCAGACAATTGAAACCCAATGTTTACTCTGGTACACTAGATCTCACAGTTCTCTATTTTTGCTTTTGGTGGTGGTTTTCTTTGACTAGATTCCTTGCTGACAATCTACATAATTCAACATGACTCTAATTGCATCCCCCCCCCCCCCCCCCCCCCAACATATTTCTATGTTTATCCTTGTTTTTTTTCTTAGTGACAAAACTGTAGGTAAACTGTAGAAAAAGTGTGTAGTATAGGCAGTAACTTGCCTTCCAGTAATGTGACGATGGGGAGATTATTACCCAGACTGACTAAAGTGTAATGCACAACTAGACTGACTAAACTGTAATAATCTCGGTCCTGCAACTTTTTTGTCTTCTAAATCACAGTATTGATACAGAACCACTTGTGAAAGTAATGTTTGTACTCTTTGGTGCTGATTGTGTAAACTGAAAACAAATATCAAGGGCCATTCCTTCATCAGCTATCCGTCAGTAAACTAGATAATTGGGAAAAAAAAAAAAAGAGAAAAATAATTTGCTTCTTGTACAAAAAAAAACAAAAAAACACATCAACAACCATGGAAAAGTTAACATCCAAACATTTCATTCAAGCTGCAGTCTGCGGAGCGTCAGAACATAGTGCCAATGTTCACTTTTGGCTCGTTTTGAATCAAACAATCATCAGCAAGTAGGCTCATGATTTGGGCTTGGTTTCCTGGTCGGTGACGTTGCGGATATAAATTGCATCCTCAGGAATGGTCTCCATTTCATTCTGTTCAAACATGTAGGATGAAGCAATAGCTAACACACTGCCGTCATTGCTGAATCCCAGAGACGATATACTGGTTGGATACCTGTAAGCACACAGAAAAGGATAGAATAATCAACTTTTTTTCTTGCACAATGATATGTCCGTTAACAAAAACTTACACAGCAAGTGTTTACTTTTCTTTCCCCAAAAAAAATCAAAGCCACAAATACATGTGCAGGTTTTGATAGTGCAAATATTATCAGAGATGCACTTCAGGGCTTTTTTTTTTTTTTTTTTTGCTTTTCTGTTGATGTATTACCACACACATTTCCTATGATAAGCTTTTTATGATGAAATGTCACAATCATCACCAATAACCTATAAACTTTACACCAGGTTTTCTTACACTTGTGGTCAGAGACACACGAACGGCAGTTCCAACACCAAAACACCTATTATCAACAAAAACACATCCACACCAGGTGTCCTTGCAGACATAACAGGGACACAACATTAACAGGTTTATACACTAAAATATAAACAGGGACAAACCAAACAAAAGGGTGACAAATTATGTACTGAAATTGAAATGGGGCACATGAACAACTGGTTTATTTTCTGAAATTTTACAAAACAGGAACACGCCAACATCCTGTTTTCACATTGAAATATACACAGAGACAAACTAACAATCTGTTTTCGCATTGAAATATCGAAAGGAACAAACCAGTGACATATCTTTGCACTGACATTAAAACAGAAACAAATCAATATTTTTTTCAAACTGATATATACACATGAATATACTGACATGTTCAGACTCTGGAACTTTAGCAGGGAAAAACATCCAAATGTTTTCACACTGAAATATTAACACTGGCGAACCCAAAACTGGTCCTCATGATGAAATTAATCTGGGGACACACATATAATGTTACATATTTCTCACAAAAAGAAAAGTTAAAGATGCCATCGAAATCAAGACCAGATGCCCCAGCCTGCACAAAGATCAAGGCTTTGAACTTCCCCCTATCTACTATCAGATCCTGACAACCATTCACCCCACACAACAAGTCGCCCCATCAGGCCTTGCTGCCACAACAGCAACAGTGAGCCGATGAAGACAGGGCGACCCTGTCGAAGTATGCTCCAAGTAAGTTTTTGATTCCGAGTCCCTAACTACTTTTTATTATTTAAGATTTGTTTAGATTTCCACCTGCAGTCATCTCACTTTGCAACTATGTCTGACTAGGCAAGAGACAATCTTGAACACTAATGTTGATTCATTTTTTCAGTCATTTTTTTTTGTTGTTGTGCTCCTCAGGTCACCATGGTGACCGTCAGAAGTTTAGCCTTGGAACAGACGACCATTTTCCAATCTCAATACCAACAAGCCAGCTGTATGGAGACAAAAAGGCTCGCACTAGATCCCTGTGTGACCTGCCCATGGCTGCTGTTTTCAGAAGCAAGCGGTAATTCATCTTACATTTACTGCTTCTGCTTGGATTGAGATTATGCTATTTTTGACGTGGAGTAGTCAGTCTTTGACATGTGTGTGTGTGTGTGTGTGTGTGTGTGTGTGTGTGTGTGTGTGTGTGTGTGTGTGTGTGTGTCTGTGCATGGTGTGTTGTGTGTGTGTGTGTGATATGTGTGTGTGTGTGTGTGTGTGTGTGTGTGTGTGTGTGTGTGTGTGTGTGTGTGTGCATGTGTGTGTGTGTGTGTGTCTGTGCATGGTGTGTTCGTGTGTGGGGGTGTGTGAGTGTGCATGTGTGGGTGTGTGTGTGTGTGTGTGTGTGTGTGTGTGTGTGTGTGTGTGTGTGTGTGTGTGTGTGTGTATGTGTGTGAGGTAGGTGTGTGTGTGTGTGTGTGTGTGTGTGTGTGTGAGAGAGAGAGAGAGAGAGAGAGAGAGAGAGAAAGAGAATGTGTAGTGTATGTGTGTGACTAGCAAAAGAAAAAAAGTCTCAAATCTGGGCAAGCGCAACACACCCATGTGGGCAAGTGATTTTCCAGTAACATACCGGAGTGGTTAAGTCAACTATTAAGCCCTGCATACACACACTGTCATACACAGTCATACACACACACACACACACACACACACACACACACACACACACACACACACACTTTCTCCCAAACACACACACATTTGTTAGCCCCCTGCTCTCTCACTCTCTTTCAGTTTCACTGTGATTTGTGACTCCTCCTATAATCACAACTCTGTTATCTCACTACTAGTCCACTTTGTGCTATAAAACAAGTGCTTACCACTACGCGTGCACTACGTGGGAGATATTTCAAAACCAACTTTGTCTGCTTCAAGAAACACTGTCTCCTAAAATCAGATTTTTGTTTCATTTTACCCAGACAATTTCTTCATTTGAATCTGTATATTTCCTGTTACGAGGATTTTGGAGAGGAAAAAAAAAAAACCCAGTAATTTGTGGCCAGCAGTTTTGATTTCAATATTTCCAAAAATGGAGCCCAAGAACCGTGAAAAATGGAAAAGGGAGGTGGGGGGTCGTTTGCACGTTTGCCCCCCCCCCACCCCCCCCCCCCCCCCCCCATGCCAACAAAGAAACAGAGCTGGATGCGGGTGGAAAGGCATTTGCTGCTTAATATCATGAATGTTCATTACTGTTTATCAAAACTACCTTGTCATACATCAAAAAGAATATGTACACGGTTACTCTCGACGTTTTACTAGAAATTTTCGATGAGACATACAGGAAAGTCGATCTGAAACATTTTGCCTTGTACTCCCTGATCAACAGTTTCCTTGTGATGCTCTTGAATATCAATTGTGTATCCTTCCTTGTGAAGGTGTTGACCTGATGCCTGATTGACAGTCTACACAGCATGCCATCACCACCTTTCTAAAGCCATGGACACTTGTCCAGCCATACCTTTACGCAAACTCTTTTCGATTGTTTGTGATCCTTATTCCTGCTGCAATGCTGTTTCAAACTCAACAGTTATCTCCTTCTCTCTCGCATCTCTTCTTTTTGAAGTGCAAGGCTACATGACAAATGAGATAAATGTGTAGGGGAAAACATCCACATCAGCGCTACTGCACTTTCCACTAAAAAGGTGTTGACATGGGAGATCTGTACAATGCCTTTCAGCTAAAACAGCACAAACTGCAGACAAGAAACACTGGCAAAACTGTGGCTTGGCTAACCAGAGTCAGATTATACAGATGGCAGTTCTAATGCCCATTCACTGTGCCAAACCTTTATTCATTGCAGATATTTTATGTTATTGGATGTCAAAATCTGCAGAATACTACTATATCACACTCCAGCATCTCTAAAATCTTTCCTTACAATCATATACCTGGCCATTTTCATTATATAGTGGACAACAAACATATCTGGCCATTTTCACCATATAGTAGACAACAGACATACCTGGCCATTTTCACTATATAGTGGACAACAGACATATCTGGCCATTTTCATTATATAGTGGACAACAGACATATCTGGCCATTTTCACCATATAGTAGACAACAGACATACCTGGCATTTTCACTATATAGTGGACAACAGACATATCTGGCCATTTTACTATATGTTGGACAACAGACATATCTGGCCATTTTCACTATATAATGGACAACAAACATATCTGGCCATTTTCACTATATAATGGACAACAGACATATCTGGCCATTTTCACTATATAGTGGACAACACACATATCTGGCCATTTTCACTATATAGTGGACAACAGACATATCCGGCCATTTTCACATACAATGGACAACAGACGTATCTGGCCATTTTCACTATATAGTGGACAACACACATATCTGGCCATTTTCACTATATAGTGGACAACAACAGACATATCCGGCCATTTTCACATACAATGGACAAGACATATCTGCCCATTTTCACTATATAGTGGATAACAGACATCTGGCCATTTTCACTATATAGTTGACAACAGACATATCTGGCCATTTTCACTATATAATGGACAACAGACATATCTGGCCATTTTCACCATATAATGGACAACAGACATATCTGGCCATTTTCATTTTATAGTGGACAACAGACATATCTGGCCATTTTCACTATATAGTGGACAACAGTCATATCTGGCCATTTTCACTATATAATGGACAACAGACATATCTGGCCATTTTCACCATATAATGGACAACAGACATATCTGGCCATTTTCATTTTATAGTGGACAACAGACATATCTGGCCATTTTCACTATATAGTGGACAACAGTCATATCTGGCCATTTTCACTATGAGGACAACAGACAAAGGTGCTGCCATTTTTATTTCCCTCACTCTCATCTGTTTTACTGTTCAATGAATTGGCTGAACAGCTTGATAAACCTTTCATCAAATTAGTTGGGCTCTGATTTCATGTTTTTTGCCGACTTCTTTCTCCTTTTTTAACAAATCCCATGTACGGCCGAATGTGTTCGTTTAGTTCCTCCAAAGTCCTCCATTAATATGAAACTGACAAGATCAAAAGGCATTAAATATGCAACATTTCCTGGTAAAAAAAAAATACTATCAATCAACCAGACAGTATTTCCAAATTTCAGAATCCTCGATTATCAAGACTACCACCATTTTCAAACACTGTTTGATGCTAGCCACACCTCAGTTGCTAGCGTTGAACATGTCACGCCTGCAATGACCCGTAATGTGAAAAATAACATGCACGGATAAAGTTGATGCACAGATCTGCAAAAGTCTAAAAACTCTTGTTAGATTTCAGCTCTTTCGCAATGGCAACATTTTTTTTTTTCATGATAACATTATTCAAAGCAGGAGGAAGAGCAGATACCCACCTGTGAAACTGACAAAGCCGTTTCTTGTGGAAGCCATCCCAAATGTTGACGTAGCCGTCAGAGCCGCCAGTGGCAAATGTGTTGTAGACATTGTGGAAGGCAACAGCATTGACAGGGTAATCTTCTCCATGCCATCCTCCTTGATGCGGTGACATTTGAAAGCATACTTCTGTTTCTGCACCTCAGGGCTTGGATCTAAGTACTCTACCGCCACACGACCTGGTTTTGAAAAGGCAGAACAAATTGTTGATGTGGTGTTAGTCACACACACATCAGCGCTGAAATTTTAGTTTTCATTCTTATTGTTTTACCAAAAGGATCCTATTCAGGTGAAAACACCTTGTAAAAGTTAAAAAAAAAAAAATAACAAAGCTTCCAAAATACAAATGTTAACCATTAACTATTCTTCCATGTGTACCATCCATTACCTTTAAACCACTGATCTACCCATAGCCATCTGTTGCAGGCCACCCTGAATTTTGTTCCCAAAGGATTATTTGAAAATGTTTCACATTAAGATAGAGTGTTTTCAGCAATCTGCTGTAACGCTCATGGCTGCCATTTTCATGGTACATAACTTTAAGCAAGAAACAGTTATAAGACATTTATTTCATCTTGTATCAAATGGGACCGGCAAATAGCCCAGGCACTATCAAAATCAATGATGATGGTTCAGATAATTGTGCTGGCTGTACAGGTGTGTCTGAAAGTGCCTCAAAGTTTAATGGCAGTGTATTAAGTGACCAAGACAGAGTGAGTCAGCATCAAGGCCAGACTTTCCTATTGATGAGTGACCACAATGGTCGTTACAAACACACCAGCACACACACACCATGTGTATAGAGCTAGATCCATGACCAGCTTTTCACACAAAACACTGATGTGATTTGACTTGCACACCCACCCATACATATCAAACAAGATTCCATGACCAGCTGTTTACATGAAACACTGATGTGATTTAACTCGCAGATTTTTTTTTCACAATACTGTAAAACAGTACACAGGTTTAATAAGGTCATCCAGCATTTTAAAAAGGAATGCATGACTGCCCACATTCTTGAGTCAAAATTCAGAAATGAGGGATGAAGGGGGTGGGTGGAACAAAGATCGGGCAGTCTGGACTTTTACCAGGTTTTCTAACCCCCCTTATGTTTCAGCTGACAAACCTGGGGTGTTTAAACAAACATGCACATACTACATAATCGCTAACATCCACATAACCTCATTTGCAATTTATTCTGTAATTATCTATTGTCCCTGTTAAAAATGGCAACTAAACGTAAACAAAAATTTCCACTTTATTCGTGGTGTCAGGGATATTTTCGACACAAGGGAAATTTTTAAAAATTGGCAGGGTGGGTAGCCATGATAATGTGGTATTTAGGAACAAGTTACATCAGAAGCAAAATTGGCAGTTAAAAGGATAAATTCACAGGTAACTGATCAGTTCCAAACTTTACCTCAAAATATAAAAAAGCAGGTAGTTAGGAACAAGTTACATAAAAAGCAAAATGGCAGTTAAAAAGTATAAATTCACTGGCAATCGATCAGTTCCAAATTTTACCTCAAAATACAAAAGCAGTAACATTTGTTTAAATTGCCTCTGCTGATAGTATATATCAGATGACAGATGCAGTCCACGAAACTTAATCTGGTACGTGCAGGGACTGGATATTTTGTTCTCGGACGATCCAAAGATGGTCATATGAATCAATCAGTCCATATACCCTCATCAAAATCCCAGCACACATCCGTTTTCAGGTGAAAATGAACCCAAGGATGCTATCTGCTTAATTCTTTCAACAACATTTTCTTTTCTCATATTTAGAGACAACAAAACTAATTTTATTAAGTGCTAAACAAATTTATGATAAGGCACTGTTCAACTGAAGAAAAAAAAATTAAAAAAGAATTTTGATATCCAACTTCCAAGTCCAAATCATTCCAAATTTTGAACAAAAATCCAGAAATCTTTGTTGTGCATGTGTCTGTGTATTGCAGATGAAACTGTGGCCACTCAAATCCAGACTCAGTGCAGACTCTCTTCTTGGTCATTCTACACAATGTCACTGGTCAGGCATGTGCAAACATACCTGTACAAGAACCATCTCCATTTCACGCTGCATTGTAAACATCAAAATGTGTGCCCTTCAAGTCTTAGATCAAAACTTGTATGAAAGGCTAGGCAGCAAACATCATCCATCATGCTCAACGGGTGCTCATGAATGAATGGATTAAACAAATTATAGTCGTTTGGTGATCATCAACAACACGATCACTACTTTAAAGTATGAACTCAGTGCTTGTGTACCCAATGCTATCATGGCGGAGACGTTCGCTTGGGTCAATTGCACTGTCAGGCATGAGTGGGACAAAGTGCGCATGCACCAGAGGAAGAAGTTTGCGAAGTTGCAGACTAAACCAAAACAAGACGATTGCGTACCCATTACTTCTGTCGGTGATCAAGAAATGCAAGAACTGAAAAATAGGTGGGTGGTGAATTTATCTGATCAAGTTTGACTGAAGCAGAACGGTCAGTGTTGAGAAAGGGGCTCAATTTTCGCGGTTACTCCAGATAAACTTCCTATCATGGAATACATTACCAGCATTGAAACTGCTTGTCGTCAGATCGGTCCTCAGACCAAAGAGGCCACACACCTACGATCAGAGAGTGTGTGAAGATTCTTAAACAGAGCAAACCTCCCAGATCCAACATTTCTAGGGATGAAAGACTCGCACTACAAGAACTGAAGAAGAAGGATTCCATTATGATCCTCCCAGCCGACAAAGGCCGTGCACAGTCATCCTACCCAAGGGACAGTACTATGAGAAGGCCCATAATTTATCAGAAGACAAGGAGACCTACCAACAGCTGAACCAAGATCCTACCAGCAAGCATACTGCACGCCTGACCAAACTACTGCAAGGCATGCAGAAGTCAGAAGAACTCTCTTCAGAACAGTACCGCAGATTGTACCCCTCAGTTACGGATGTGCCGAAGTTCTACGGACTGCCTAAAGAGCACAAGAGAGATGTAAAAGTTCTACGGACTGCCTAAAGTGCACAAGAGAGATGTACCCCTCCGTCCCATTGTTGCATCTAGGGGATCCCTGATGTATGAGACAGCCCGCTTTGTTGCAGACGTCCTCTCGCCTTTGGTAGGGAACAGAACATTCCACTGCCAACAGTGCACACCTGGTGAAGAAGTTGTTAAAGTTTGTACCACAGCCCAATGAGATTTTGGTGTCCTATGATGTCACAGCACTGTTCACCAGTGTCCCTGTTAGGGACAGCATTGACATCATCAGAGGGAGGTTACAGGAGGACGACAACAGCCTTCAGCAGCGCACCAACCTGTCAGTGGAACACATTTGTGATCTGCTATCCTGCTGCCTCAACACCACCTACTTCACCTTTGAAGGACAGTTCTACCAACAGACCGAGGGTGCAGCCATGGGGTCCCCTGTGAGTCCTATTGTAGCTAACCTCTTTATGGAAGACTTCAAGGAGAAAGCCTTGGCATCATTCCACACCCCTCCTCATTACTGGGGCCGCTACATGGACGACACCATGACTGCACTAAAAAGATCAGCAGTCGAAGACTTCACAACCCATCTCAATAACAACACATCCTGCCATCAAGTTCACCTATGAGGTAGAAAAGAACAGCAGTATCGCAATGTTGGACACCTGCATTACCCGGACAGAGACAGGCCTCGCCTTCTCCGTTTATAGAAAGCCGATTCACACAGACCAGTATTTGCAATTTCACAGTCACAAGCCATTGGAACACAAGCTGGGAGCTATTTGCACCCCTTACCCATCGAGCGAAGACCATCTGCTCCACTGACACCGCTAGGGAAGAAGAGGTGCAGCACATCAAGAAAGTGCTGAGTATATCAGGATACCAAAAGTGGGCCTGGGATATCCCGGGGGGCAAGAAAATCATAACCCACCCCTCCACTGAACGTCAAACCCCTTCGAGAGGGCACGTCTCTATGCCGTACGTCAGCGGCATCACTGAAGCTCTCAGCAGGAGGATCAGAAAGTCGGCAGTCAGTGTCCGCGCAAAGCCCACCAACACCATCAGAAGCCAGTTAGTCCACCCCAAGGACAAAACAGACATATTGGACAAATCAGGGGTGATATACAAGATAGACTGCCAGGACTGTGACCATAGTTACATTGGTGAAACTG
>JADBJO010000501.1:7500-20555 GCA_016801955.1 Conus betulinus
GGAAAAGGCAGGCAAAAACTTGGAAAACAAGGCACCGACTATGAAAACAAGCGCAATACTTGGAAACAAATGCAAACTTAGGAAAACAAGGCACGCATACTTGGAAAACAGGCAATGCTACTTGGAAACAAGCGATATCTTTGACCCACTTGAAAACAAGGCAATACTTCAAAACAAGCAACACTAGGAAAACAGACGATACTTGCAAAAGGAAAACAAGGCAATCACTTTGGAACACAAGGCAATACTAGAAAACAAGCAATACTTGGAAACAAGCAATACTAGGAAAACAAGGCAATTCTAGGGGAAAACAAGGCAATACTTAGGAAACAAAGCAATACTGGGAAACAAAACAACAATACTAGGATAACGAGGCACAGGCAAACTACATGACAAACACTTGAAAAAGAAGGCGACTCTATTGAAAATCCAGCAACACAGAAGACAGATCATGACAATATGTGGTAATATATAAACACTAGGAATAGATCATGGACAATATTAGGTAAACATAGAAACCTAGGAACAGATCATGACAATATTGGGTAGATAATAGAAACACTAGGAATAGATCATGACAATATTGGGTAAATATAGAAACACTAGGATAAGAATCATGACAATATTGTGTAAATATAGAAACACTAGGAAGAATCATGACAATATTGTGTAAAATATAGAAACACTAGGGACAGAATCATGACAATATTAGGTAATCCATAGAAACCTAGATAGATCATGACAAATTGTGTAAACATAGAACCACTAGGAACAGATCAATGACAATATTGGGTAAATAGAAAACACGTAGAATAGATCATGACAATCTATGGGTAAGTATAGAAACACTCGGAATCCAAGGCGGCACTAAATATTTAAGTGCCGAGACAGAGAAACACAGACGATCATGACAAACATGTGGACCCCAATAAATAAGAAACAGGCAGCTCAAGATAACAATGGTCAGCTTGTAAAGATAACAAACAGCTCTGATAACAGCACTTCTATCTAGACAACAAGGGCAGCTGTAATGAGAAACAGGCAGCTGTAAAGAACAAGGCAGCTGTAAGATAACAAGGCAGCTGTAGGATAACAAGGCAGCACTGGGATAACAAGCAGCTGTGGAAATAACAAGGCAGCTCTGACGGATAACAAAATCAGTTCTCCTAGGATAACAATGGCAGCTGTAAGATAAAGCAAGGCGCTCAAGGATAACAAGAAAGGCACTGTAGAATACAAGGCAGGGGGCTCTGGGATAACAAGCAGGCTCTGGGATAACAAGGCAGCTGTAGGAGACAGGCAGTTAACTGGATACACAAGGCATCTGTAAGAACAAGCAGCTCTGGATAACAAGGCAGATCATGAGGATAAACAAGGCAGCTGTAAGGATACAGACAGGCTAGTGTAAGAGAACATAGGCAGCTAAGGGATAACACAGGCAGCTCTTGGATAACAAGGCGCTGTAAGATAACAAGCATCTGGGGGAGATAACGAGCAGCTGATGTACCGGCTGTAAATAACAAAGGGCGGGCTGTAAGATAACAAGACCGACCACAAGGCAAACAAGGCACAGAGTAAGATAACAAGGCAGCTGTAAGGATAAACAAGGCTGAGCATCGTAGAGAAACAAGGCAGCTGTCTCTGGGATAACAAGGCAGCTGGATAAGATAAACAAGGCAGCTCTGGATAACAGGGCAGGCTCAAAATAACAAGGCAGCTGTAAGAGAACATAGCAGCTCTGGGATAACAAGGGCAGCTCAGGATAACAAGGCAAGCTTGTAAGATATACAAGGCCAGCTCTGGATAACCATGCACAGCTCAAGGTAAATAAACAAGGCAGCTGGGAAGATAACAATAGCTCTGTAATCACAAAGCCACTGTAAGATAACAAGCAGCTCGGGATAACAATAGCAGCTCACGGAACAAGGCAGCTGTACATAACAGATGCTAGCTGTAAGATAACAAGCACAGCTCTGGGAGAAACAAGGCAGCTGTAAGATAGGAACAAGGCAGCTCATTGATAACAGGCATCTGTGGAACAGACCAGGCAGTGTCTGGGTAAACAAGGCAGCTGTAAGATAACAGGCAGCTCTGGGTAACAAGAAACCTGATGATACAAGCATCTCTGGGATAACAAGGCATGGTACAGATAACAAGGCAGCTGTAAGATACAAGGGCAGGGGGTCAGGTAACAAGGCAGCTGTAGGATAACAAATAGAGCTCTGGATAAACAGGCAGCGGTAAGCAGCTCTGGATAACAGAGGCAGCTGTACTATAATTAACAAGGCAGCGTAAGGGTAACAAGGCAGCCGTGTAAGGCAGCTCATGACAAGGATAAATAGACTCAGCTGTAGGATAACAAGGCAGCTGTGAAAAAAGAATAAACAGGCAGGCTCTGGGACAAGATAACAGGGCAGCTCATGACAATATTGAAGATAACAAAGCCGCGGTTAGATAACAAGGCAGCTCTGGGATAACAAGGCAGCTGTACGGCAGCTCTGGGATAACAAGCAAGCTTGTAAGATAACAAAGGCAGCTGCTGGGATAACAGAGGCAGCTGTAAGATAAACAAGGCAGCTCAAGGATAACAAGCTGTAAGGCAGCTCTGGGATAACAGGCCAACTGTAAGATAACAAGCAGCTCTGGGATAACAAGGCAGCTGTAGAAACAAGGCAGCTCTGGGATAAACGACAGCTGTAAGGCAGCTCGGGATAAACAATGCACACTAACAAGAGGGCAGCTCTGGGATAACAGGCAGCTGTACTAACAGATCTGGGAACAAGGCACAGCTGTAAGACATAACAAGGCAGCTCTGGGATAACAGGCAGCCGTAAGATAAAAAGGCAGCTCTGGATAACAAGGCAGCTCAAGGATAACAAGGCAGCTGTAGATAACAATGCAGCTGTAGATACCAAGGCAGCTGTAAGATAACACAGGCAGCTGTAGGATAACAACGCAGCTCTGGGATAACAAGGCAGCTCTGGGATAACATGCAGCTGTAAAGATAAAACAAGTGCAGCTCTGGGATAACAAGGCAGCGTAAGATACGAGCAACAATGCAGCTCAAGGATAACAAGGCGCTGTAAGATACAAGGCATCTGTAAGATACAAGGCAGCTGTTTGGATAACAGTCAGCTGTAGGATAACAAGGCAGCTGTTTGGATAACAAGGCAGCTGTAAGATAACAAGGCAGTTTAAGCTAACACGGCGGCTGTAAGATAACAAGGCAGCTCAAGGACAACCCGACAGCTGTAATATAACAAAGCAGCTGTAAGATAACAAGGCAGCTGTGCCATAACACGGTCAGGCAGCTGTACCGATACAAACAAGGCAGCTCAAGGACCACAAACAGCTCTAAGATAACAAGGCAGCTCAGGACAACAAGACAGCTCTAAGATAACTAAGGCAGCTCTTGGATATAACCATGCAGCTCTCAGATAACAAGCCAGCTCCAAGTAAACTAGTGCAGGTTTAAGGATAACAAGGCAACGGCAAACTGACGACACCTCTTAAACTATGCGACACTCGACCACAAAGTAAAGGCAAAATAAAACGTCTTTCCTGCCCTGTTAAAACCAAGACAACACCAGGAAAGAGGACACCACTAGAAAAAACAGGACAATACGAGGACAAACAGGACAACAACGAAGGGAAGCCGAACAAGAATGAGTAAACACGACACAACACAGGAACACGGGAAACCTACTAGAAAAGAAGCCACAATCGAGAACAACACATCGAGGGAAACAATCCCAAACCCTGAAACAAAAACAAACCAAAAACTAGCAACCTAAAAGTACAAAAAAAACCCACACACACCACACACACACACACACAACACCCAACAGCCCACACACAACCCACAAACCCACACACTACACACACACACATACACACCAGGGCACTGCCCACTCACACACAACAACCCGTCACACACACACACCACTAGCACACACACACACACCCACACGCCACACACCACACTACACACCCCTCCACCACATACAACCTCACACACCACACCGACATCACACACAACACACAACACACACAGCAACCACACACACACACAGCAACACACACCACGCACTCACGCCGCGCACCGATCTCTCACGCACTGACACACACACACAACACAACATACCGACCCACACAACACACCACTACACACTACCAACACCAATTCAACCATTAAAGCAAAGCAGAATCTATTAAAAACGAACACAACAAAAAAAAACTTGTGTAACACTATAAGAAAACAAAAACAAGGCCAAACAATCAGCATGGTAACACTATGAAAGCAAAAAGAATGAAAAGATGAAAGAAAGAACAAAATTAACAGAAAAAGCAAACCAAACCCATGAATTCAAGATGCGTCCCAAATAAGAAAGGACAAGACTGTGACAACCAGAAGATGTGTACAACAAGAAAGACAAGACAAGCATAACAAGACCAGCAGATGCTGATCGCATGACACCAGGCCGGACTCGGACTCCGTTTACTAAGCCCCAGACAAAAACAATCGGAGCGGCCCCATATCAACCTTGTAAGCTTCTTAATAATGTGCTTAGGATTAAAGCGATTTCTCCTCCATGAAATTTCTCTATTGACAGACGATGCCGGGGGGTGCATGGGGGGTTATTTCCCCCCCGATCGGTTTCCTCCGCTGGCAGAAAGGCTATTTTGTTGGAAACCTCGGCTCTCTGCCAGGGTCCAATGAAGGGCATGGCTAATTCTGAACTGTAATGAAACACGTTTTCTTGTTTCGTTTATTCCTCTATTTTCTGTTATCATTTATTCATTCTATTGCACCTGATCTGTTTTTTTTTTTCATTATTGATAGATTGGATTCCGTTTGTTTTATTGTTATTTTGTTTAGATATTTGATTTAGATGTTAGTATATTATCTTCGTTCCATGTATTTAGGCTGTTCGTTTTAGTGTATTTTAGTTCTTTATTTATCTACACTATTATTATTTATGCCTTTTATTCATTTGTTTTCTTACTGGGACATTTATTTATAGGTTCATGGCACTTATTCTTTGATTTTATTCATGTATTGATTTACAACTTTGTATTTCTCTTCCAAACCTTTTTTTTTTCTTTCTTTCTTTGTCCCTATCTTCATTTTTTATGTATATTTTGATCTCGTGTATTCATTACCATTTACACTTGCCATCATCATTTGGTAATCACACACGTCAAGTCTGCGTAGGTGTACACACACTACCACACACACACAATCACACACACACACACACACACACGACACAGCGTCTAGATATCTAGTCTATTTCTATTTCTCTCTCTCTCCTCTCTCCATCTCGTCCCTCTCTCTCTCCTCTCTCTCTTCCTCATCCTTCCTCTCTCCCTTCCCCTCCCCTCTCGCTCTGCCCTGTCCATCCACAACTCCACTCCTCTGCCCACTCTCTCGCTAATATATATCTATATAGATATAATATAGATTATTCCATCCTTCGGGTGAGCAGAATGTTTTTTCGTCCCATTGTCTATTTGGTTTCTGCAAAGAAGGGCGCTATCGATTTCTACAGCAGCCCTCTTCCTTCGTAAGCACCTGAGACTTTTCCTTTCTGAAGAAGATCACTGGAAAGAGATTAAGAAACAAGACAGCCTTATGTCACGCACGTGTCTGGCGCGTCTGTCTCGTTGACAACAAGTTCCTAGAATCGCTGGCGTTGACAGCGACGCAGGTATAGTATTTGAACAACGAATGGAACAAACTTGAGATTGTGAGTTCAGCGTCAGCGCCTTCGAATGAGACTTTAAGTCTAAACCGAGGTTCCGTGTGTGAACGCAAGCCATCATCTTGCACACCCACTAAAATCCTATCGCCAACTTTCGGAAGAGAAGGCCCGTTTGGCCGTTGGTTTGGATGACACGTTACACATAGCATGCACCCTTCGTGAGAAATTGAAAAGAAATGAAGCAAGTCAGGACTGAGTGAATGATATTGACTGGGTGGCACTGGACCACGACTGAATAAGCGCCTGGCAGGCAGGGCTCTTCAGTCGGCAACACCCAGGTAGGCAAGCCCGTTGTGGTACGACGAGAGTGTGAATTAGTCAGCGCCTAGAACCTTTGCAAGGTGATTTATAAAGACTAATGTTAATCATCATCATCATCATCATCATCATCATCAATCGTTATATTATCATTTTTATTATCATTATTATTCATTATTATCAATATTATCATTGTTGTTGTTATCATCATTTATTTTTATCATCATCATCATCATCATCATCATCATCATCATCATTATCATATCATCATCATCATCATCATCAGTTATTATTATTATTATCATTTTATCATTATTATGTTATTAAATGATTTATTATATTATTGTGTGTTATTAGAATCATTCAATCATCATGATTATTCATTGTTTATATTATACGATATCTTGTCGTTGTTATCAATAATTATTGTCATCATTAATTATTTACTATTATTATCATTATTATCATCATTTATTACTATTATAGAGACTCTAGAGCGACAAGGATGGCGTGGTCGTTCGCAATGCTATGTGAAACAATCCGCTTTGGTTGGTCCCACTGTGTGGCTATACACACACAGAAAGACGGACGAAAAACAACAGATGTTGTGACGCCTGTGATTGTACTGGTCTTCACTCTCCCTTGGGACAGCGTCGAACATTTTACAGACAGAGAGAAATCTGTTTACCAATGACCGACTTTATACACTGTACTGCCGTACATCAACCTATCGTATACAGCGCTAACACTTCACTACAACACTACCACTGCACAGAACTATCACTACACCCCTACTTCACTACATTTACACTACACTTCACTAACTTTACACTACACCGCCACTTCACTACACTACAATACACTTCACCACACTGCAAATGCTCTACACAACACTACACTGCACTTCAGTACACTACACTTCACAACACTCACTACACTACACCTACACTAGACTGTACAGCACTGCAGTGCACTGCCTGTACAACCTGCAGTCCACTACAACTACACTACACGACACTGCACTGCAACTGCACTGCACTGCACTGCACTGCACCACACTGGCTCTGTGCCTGCACTGCACTGCACTACACTACACTACCACTACGACTACGCTACGCTACGCCTACGCTACACTTCACTACACTACACTACATTATACTACACTACACTAAGTATGCGATGCTTTTAAGGACGCGAAGCGAAATGGTCATATGCAATACGATGTCATCCAACAATACCAAACAATACATACAAACAAACACAGTTCGAATAGTGTGTGCTATACAATGTAATGCAGAATAATAATTTAAAAAAATAGAAAGCAATGTATTGCACTAACAATTCAATACCTTTGAGATATGTGCATCATACAATGTTGTCTTTAGTTTGCTTCTTGAAAAGAAAATGATATCGTAAAATGATACGATCCTTCGGTTGATGAGATACACCTCTGCGAGTTCTCAAGACGTCACAAAGACAGGATTCGATCAGTCTGCGCAGCTAGTGATTGTGTGTGTGTGTGTGTGTGTGTGGTGTGTGTGTGTGTGTGTTGTTGTGTGTGTGTTGTGTGTGTGTGTGTGTACACACACACTTCGGGGGCCATTTTTGATTAGTTTTCACACACACACACACCACACCACACACACCCACACACACACACACACACAAACCCACACACACACACACACATGACACACACACGCACACACACAAACACGCGCGCGTGCGCACATGCACATACAGACGGACGCACGCACACCTAGCTATCTATTCATCTGTATGGATGTGGTAGACTGCTCATGAATGGTAGACTGCATGAGAATCTTCTGCAGGAAGTAACTCGGACGTGCGTGTTTTTCAAAATAGTGAGGATAGCAGCCCCGGTGGAGTGTCTCTGAACACACAGTCAGCCCGCTCCTCTCTCATTCTCATCTCTCTCTCCTCTCTCTCTCCCTTCCTCCCTTCATCTCTCTCTCTCTCTCTCTCTCTCTCTCTCCTCTCTCTCTCTCTCTCTCTATCTTTCCAGCGCTCTAGTGAAATAGAATTCTTCCAGAATGACCTCACCTCAGGGCCAATAGTAGTTCACTTCCTTAAACAAGATCTCTGAAAATAATTGACAATTTGGATCTTGATCCTAATAATGTCGCACAAATGGATTCCGAGCGTGTACCCCATCAAGTTATCTTTATGTGAGCCAAATTCTACAACACAGCGTAGCTTTGTGCAGGGCTCTCGTTCACACACATTTCTGATCACTGCCTATATAAAACTGACACTACTTTAATGTTTTCAGTCAATTACAGGCCAGTGCATTGACGAATTCTTGTGTCTGGTAAAAAACTGAAAAAGAAATCCCTAAAAATGGTTTCGTTCCCTATTCATAAAAAACACAACAAAATCAAAAGCCAACAACAACAAAGAAAACAAAACAACAGCGAAAAAACAAACAAACAAACAAACAAACAAGAAAAAGAAAGAAGCTTCCAGGAGCTGTGAAGTGACTCAAAGAGTAAGGTCCTTTACTAACAGTAAAAGCGAGAGTGAATGCCCCTTTAGAACTTGATTCTGAAGCAGGCAAGGTGACCCCGCGCGAGGAACCTGACCGCTTTCTCTTTCTTTCCCAGGAGCCCCTGTCTTTGTCAGCTGAGAATCTATTGACAGCTTTTTGGACAGGGTGGGTCCTTTGGCCCAACGCCCCAAACGGTGGTAATGTCGTTATTGGCTGACACCGCATGTCTTCATCACTATGGACTCAGATGCCTATGCAGATCACAGTTATTCATGCGAGTGCCCCGAGACTTTGACCCTGACTGAGGTGAAGGAGCACGTGTAGGAGGATCTGTTGTTGTCCCACGTATATTTGACGGCTTGGCCTAAACTGTTTGGATGCCCGATTCAACCGCGGTTATATTAAAGGCACAGTAAAATTTATGATTTGCTGCCCACCGAAGATATGCTTACGTGAAAAAAGAAAGAAAAAAAAAAGGGAAAAAAAAAAAAAGAAAAAAAATTGGCTCGCGTTGAAGACATACCACCGTTCTTTTCTTGTCCTATTTTCTTTTTCTTTTTTTTTCTCTTTTTTTTTTTTAAATTTATCACTGTTCATTCTAAAAACACTGAACACATTACTATTACCACCACTACTACCACTAAAACCATTGTCACCAGCAGTTATTCTCACCACCATTACCATCACCATCACCATCACGACCGCCATCACGCATCACACAAACAAAAAAAAGAAAAACTATAAACAGATAAACAACTGCAGGGCAAAAGCTCCACATTGTGTAGACCAGTGCTCATAAACTGTATTAGAAGAAAAGAAGAAGAGAAGAAGAAGAAGAGAAGAAAGGAAGACATTATGAAATGACGTAAAGAGTTCCAGTCCGGCCTGACATCTCATGCAACATCGTATGCGGAGCAGTCTTTGGCAGCATGTCCTGGTGTTTAACATGGAATCTGGTGATAAAAAAAAAAAAACAACTTATTCGAGAATCTGTCTGTCTGTCTGTTTATCTGTCTATCTGTCTTTCTGCCTGTCCGTCTGTCTGTCCGTCTATCTATCAGCTATTTAGCTGCTTAGCTAATGAGCCAGCTATCTATCTATGCATGTTATACATGTCTGTCTGTTTGTCTGTCAGTCTGTATGTATGTTCGTATTGTTGGATGGATACGTGCCACGCGCGCGCGCGCGCCCGCGTTTGTGTGTGTGGGTGTGTGTGTGGTGTGTGGTGTGTGTGTGTGTGTGTGTGTGTGTGTGTGTGTGCGCGCGCGCGTGCGTGCGTTCGTGTGTGTGTGTGTGTGTGTGTGTGTGTGTGTGTGTGTGTTGTGTGTGTGTGTGTGTGTGTGTTGTTCCATCTAATCAATTGTTGGAATCGAAACGGAAAACCATTACCATTTTAATGTAACGTAACGTAACATAAAACCTACACATGGACTCTCTCTCTCTCTCTCTCTCTCTCTCTCCTCTCTCTCTCCTCTCTCTCTCTCTCACACACACCACACACACACACAAAATCACACACACAAATCACACACACACACACACACACACACACACACATACATGCACGCGCGCGCTTTATACAGAGAGAGAGAGAGAGAGAGAGAGAGAGGGAGGAGAGAGAGAGAGAGGGAGAGAGAGAGACAGACAGACAGACAGACAGACAGATAGATATACAGACAGACAGACAGACAGAGACAAGATACAGGGAGAGAATTGAATTGAAAAAAAAAAAGTATCGAGATTCGATGAAACAATGTATAATACATCAGTGGTTGCGTCGCGGACTCCCGGCTGGGAGGTCGTGGGTTCGAATCCCATCAGAGTCATGTGGGTTTTTCTGCCCCGACCGGCTCCTACCCAGAGTTGAGTTTGCTGCGGACTCAGTTGGGAAGACTGGGACACACAGTCGAGTTTCATCCACTTAATGGGATGCGTTTCTGAGAGTGTTGCTCAAATTTCCTGACCAACACTGCAGGTGCCTGTATCTCTCGGGCCTGGTTGACGCCGGGATATATTATGAAAGGAAGCGTAGAGTACAGCCCTGTCATGTAGTCTCAGACCAAAATGGAAATCCGTAGCATCATCTTAATCATCCTCATTCTCATCGATCAGCATTAAAAAAAAAGTCTCAAATTCTGTGGCCTTCATGCCTGCTCTCATGGTGACCTCAATTTCGATGTCCTCTCCACGTCTGTGGCCTTGGTTTGGTTCCGTCGGGGTCACCGGTATCGGCGAGTCCATGGGGGCTGTCGTTGGACGGACGTGGTGGCGCCCTCCGGAGGGAGAGCTCACTCACGCCGGCTCCGCGACTAAGCAATTATTGTCGTCAGTAGGGGGCTTAGTAGGTGGTGTCCTGCGTATGTGCAAGACACAAACAAATAGGACAATGAAAATGAACGAGTTTTTCACTTAGCTTAGATCTCTTCAGCGCTCAGAGACACTTCCATTAAGGGATTTGTCCAGTCATCCCATTTGAGCGGTTAAAACAGTCGGAAGTCGACAAGGTCCGAAAAATTCCACGTATAATTATATGCCTCTGACGAGAATTGAACCAACGACCTCCCCCCCGCTGCATGTCCCAGGATGCTAATCATTGCTTCGCCGCAGCTGGGTTTTCTTGAAAGTGTGCTGTTAGCTGAAATATGTGGGAAAGCATGCACAGTATGTGCCAGAACACGTGAGCTGTACGATCAGAAAACGCCGTTCTTTTCAGATGATATTAACAACTTGACTGTGTTGTTCCCATCTTCCAACTGGCACCCATAAGCACACTCGAACACTAGGATAAGAATCGTCCGGGTCACTCACCACGCTCACATACAATGATAATGATGGCACAACCAGTACTGTCAGGTAGGTTATTCAAGGTCTGATCAGCACGTTGGGATAATGCGTAGGTCAGACATCTGCTAAGTCGTAGCCACGAGACCCTCTTCTCAAATTTCTCATTTTAGTCATCAATTCATTTATCCATCAGCTTTAAATCATGCGCAGCGTGGTCTCAAAAACTTAGCGGTTGTGGTGTAGCGTATATGGATTAGTTCGCACGCAGTGACGCCTCCTGATGAAACTGAAACTGAAAGCGCCCCGAGTCCTTAAAATCCGTTAACGAGGATTATTTTGATGTGCTTAACATCTGCCATCTCCCAGCTGCGGACTTGACAACTACACATCGCTCCGTCGGTGGCTGGTGCACACGACCCGAGTTCTCCGGGTTTCGGAGTTAATCTCCATGGCAACGGGACACCCTTATCTTTCTCAGCCCACACGTGATGCCAGAGGGGAGGTGGAAATCGAAAGTTGTCTGGCTCGTATTTATAACATCAAACCACCACCACACCCACCACACCACCACCGTAGGATATATTATTGTTCCAAGTTCAGCCTTAATTTATGAATTAATCTAACAATGTGCCTTGGGCACAATGGTGAAGTGGCCATGTTTGTGATTTAAAAACTCTGCTTATGTGTATACATTCATGATTTGGATTAAATTCACAAGACGATAAATCAACGGGATTTTTTTGATCAATTTTTCAACGTTTCTATTTGTTCCTTCTTTTGCAGACTGTCTGCTATTTCATTCCACTTTATACCACAGTAGATGGGACCCAACAAAATCAATTCTTATACCTAGAATTATGAAACAATGCAGTAACTGTTTTATTTCAAAAAGCAAATCTTTTCTAGCTTGGCAATCCAAACGCTCTTGTCACCGTAAAAAAAGATTTGGAATCAACACTCCGTAAGATTTTTATATAAAGCTATTGGTGTTTTCATGTATGTACATCAAAGCCTTCAGTATTGCGTTTAATTCCGAGGTATAAATTGAAAACCCTTTTCCTAAATGATATGATTTCCTGACATTTTAAAGTTGGCATTATAAAGCTAGAACCACTGTCAGAGGATTCCATTACCGACCCATCTGCAATCACTTTCAAATATGATTTGGATAGCTGTTTTCTACATTTACGGAGTTGGCAGGTGGTACGGCTATGGGGTTTGTAACTTTTAAGATGATGTGGGGTTACCATTCGTGTTCTTATTAAGTATTCCCAAAAAGAAAACCACAGAGTATATTCTAAACTATGCGGCCATTATCATCATAATACTCATCATCCTCATCATCTCTCATCACTCTCATCATCGTCATCGTTATCATCATCATCATCATCATCATCATCATCATCAGTATCATCATCGTCATCGTCGTTGTCATCATCATCATCATAATCATCATACATCATCACCAACACCACACACCATCATCACCACCACCACAACACCACCACCACCACAACACACATCATCATCATCATCATCATCAACATCATCATCGGATATTATGTTGGAGAACAGACAGGATGGCTTTGTTGTACTATCTCTCCGCTGCCAGACCCAGTTAGTAGTGGCCTCCTCCCCCATCCCCCTCCACAAACCTGCCCCCTCCCCCTCTACACCCCACCCCCCCCCACCCCCACCCCCCCCGCATTGCTAGGAAGCAGGAGAGGACGGTCGTCCTT
>JADBJO010000501.1:38740-41240 GCA_016801955.1 Conus betulinus
GTAGTACCTTGAGTAAGGTATCACATTCAGTTTGTGTCAGCGGCAATCCAGGGAATCCAATTACAGGTCTGTGATCACTGACGGTGAGATGAAGCTTGCGGACGCCTCCAGTCACACCGGGTCAAGAGGCAGACCTGGGAAACGTTAGTCCAGGCACCGGGCGATCGATCGGCCTCACAGTAGATCAGTGGGTGGGTGTGGGTCGGTCCTCCATCACAGGATTATAGATATGAGACCCCAAGTGACACTGGATGGCGGAGTTCTGTCTGTCTCTGTCCTCTCTCTCTCTCTCTCTCCTCTCTCTCTCTCTCTCTCTCTCTCTGTCTCTCTCTCTGTCTTTGTCTCTGTCTCTCTCTGTCTCTTTTTCTCTCTGTCTCCTTTTCTCTTCTCTCTCTCTCTCTCTCTCTCTCTCTCTCTCTCTCTCTCTCTCTCTCTCTCTCAGCCCCCCCCCCCCCTTTCTCTCTCTCTTACTCCCTCTCCATCTCTCTGTCTGCGTGTCCGTCCCTCTGTCTGTCTGTCTGTCCCGCCCTCTCTCTCTCTCTCACTCTCTCTCTGTATGTGTTTGTGTGTGTGTGTCTGTCTGTCACTTTCTCTATCTCACTCTGTCTCTGTGTCTGTGTGTCTGTCTTTGTCTCTCTCCTTCCCTCCATCTTTCCTCTCTCTCTCTAATATATCTATTCATATCTATATCTTATACCTGTATATCTCTCTATCTCTGTCTCCCTCTCTCTCTCTCTCTCTCTCTCTCTATCTATCTATCTATATATATATATATATATATATACACACCGTATGTATCAATATCCATAGACAGATAGGTAGACAGACAGACAGACAACACGCTTCGCTTTTGTTTGCCTCGGTGAGTGAGTGGTCTGCTTTAGATTCGGCGGTCAAGGTTAGGATGGGGAGAGGGTGGCTGGGAGGATGCAGGAGAGAGAGATTGGGAAAGGGCTGCGGAGAGGGTGTGTGATGGATCTAACTGGTGTTCCGAATCTTGCTTTTTCTGCATTTCCCTCCCCATCCCTTCACCCTCTTCTCCTCTCCACTTTTCCCCTTCGTCCATGCTTCCCTGATCCCCCCCCCCCACCACCCCCCCCACCCCCCACCCCCTGCTCCACCTCCTCTTCCGGTTATTATTGCTAGCCACACGCCACAGTTGGGTTTCTGATTCAACGCCTTCCATGCGCTGAACTCTGAAGCGATCAAACGCTAAGTGGATTTTCGTTGTCCTCTTTGTTTGTACTTTGCCTGAAGAAGACCTAAGAGGTCGAAACGCGTCGTGTTTTGTCTTGTGACTCGTTTGTCCACGTTTCTCTGGGCGGTTCGCTAACATTTATTTAAGATTTGTTTAGATTTCCGCCTGCAGTCGTCTCACTTCGCAACTAGATCTATATAATCCATGTGAGCGTTTTGAGGCCTACCGTAGACTTGAGCCTGCATTAATGTTAAGCTGATGAGTGATCAAGAAAACAACTCCCCACCAATCCTTTCTCTTGTTTTAGGGAATTTCCACCGATTAAATCACAAAAAAAAAAAAAAAAAAAAAAAAAATCTTCAAAAACATGACCTTTCCCTTAGTTAACGTCACATTTCATGCCTTTGCATTCACCTCTTTGCGGCAGTTGGAAGGCCCTAAACAGTTCCATTCCTTTTATTTTAATCTGTCTGCTTGGAATCCCCTGAGCTTTCTACCCTCGATGGCCACACAAAAGAAAGTAAGGAGAATCAACTTTCAGACACAATAAACATTCTCGAAACAATGTGATTGCGCCAGTCTATGAATACTCGACTCTTTAAGCAAGTCCTTGCGCATTGATTTTTTTGGTGTGCAGCCTGCTTGCAGACCTCTTGGTCATCTTCTTCTATTCTTCTATCGTTGCTTTGGAACTGTCATCCTTTCCACTCCTCCAGGTCGTCCTTGACCTTGTGATTTTTTTTTTTAAAAACAGCTTTTAACTCCTTTTATAACCTCCTTCCCCCCCCCTGTCCGCCACCACCCCACCACCACCACCACCCCCCCCCACCCCCCCCCCCCCCCCCCCCCCCCCCCCCCCCTCCTCTCAGACACACACTCCCTCTTCCGTAGCAGTTTCATTGCTTCCTAATCTCCGGATCTTCTGGTGCTTATTCTTCCATTGTCCTTTTGCTAGGCAGCACCCCCTTTCCACTCCTCCAGAATGTCTCTGGCCTTGCACATTTACATCTTTTTTTTTTCTCCTTCTTCTTCTTTTCCAGATCCTCATTACATAACCACATCACTCTCTTCCTCCGCCTGGTCCTCCTCCTCCACCTTCTCTCCTCCTCCTCTTCTCCTTGTTCCTTCTCATTAACTTTCTCTTCCTTCTCCTTCTCTTCTGTCCCCTCTTCGTCTGTTTTTCTTGTTCTTTTTCTCTTTGACCACCTCTCCCCTTATTTTCCTTCTCATCACCTTCCTCTTCGTCCCCCAAATTCTCCACTTTCTCTTCCTGTTGCTTCTTCTCTCCCTTCGTCCTTTCCT
>JADBJO010000501.1:48740-53740 GCA_016801955.1 Conus betulinus
ACCGTTGAAGGAGGGCGCAGACGACGACGGCAGAGAAAGAGCTGGTCCGAAAACATGAAGGATTGGACCAAAATAACCATATCGGATCTCCACACGACAGCTGCCAACAGAAAAGCCTGGAGAGAAACGGCGGGCTGCCTCATCACGTCCCCCCAACGACCCCATCGGTCAGGGGACTGAGATGAGATGATGATGATTACAGAGAAACTGATATTTTACCGTTTAAACTACAAGTGGAAAATAACAAAGCAATGATAGTGCATATAATCATATGTGGAAATGTGTCTCCATCTTTGATCTATAGATCAATCTTTGTTCGACAGATCAATGAAGGAATATCTGATTAATGAAATGAAACGACAAAGCTAATTATCGTGAACTACTGAAACACGGTTTACAATCTCACAAATTATATTCATAATGGTTATACATGATACAGCTATGTCTGTTTAACCTGCACATCTCTCTCTCTCTCTCTCTCTCTCTCTCTCTCTCTCTCTCTCTCTCTCTCTCTCTCTCTCTCTCTCTCTCTCTCTGCTCTGCCATCCTATACATGTAGCCTTACATTATATCCGTAGAAATATTTGCTGATCAAATTGACCTCGCATTTAATGTAGAATACTAAGATTTTTGTAATGTTTACTTTTTCACTAGTGTGTGTTACCTTTTACTCTCCAACATGTATATCTTTCATTTCATTGGATGTATAATGGTGCTGAGCTCTGCAGTCGGTACTGTTGATTGTGTGTGTGTGTGTGTGTGTGTGTGTGTGTGTGTGTGTGTGTGTGTGTGTGTGTGTGTGTGTGTGTGTGTTTATGTGTTTATTATTTGAATGACTTACTTTTTATTCATTCTTTTAGTAGTGGAATCCTTGTACAGGCAGAGGACTGGATGAAAAAGGATGTATATGCTTATCCACTATACTCTCGAAAAAGGAAGAATTTTTTTGCTCTTCTCTCTCTCTCTCTCTCTCTCTCTCCCTCTCTCTCTCTCTCTCTCTCTCTCTCTCTCTCTCTCTCAGCAGCATTGCTTTCCGATTTCCTTATTGCCGAACATCCCCAGAGCAATCGATCAGGTGTCTGCGGTGCTTTATACACGCCAACACAGTTTTCATGAGGTCGGCGAACCCTACCGGGACGGGCAGGGCGCCTACCATAGCGCCATCAATTCACTGAGCACTGTTTAATATATCAGCTGGTCACGGGGCTCAAACGTGGATTCTTGGACTTCACCTTCGGCCAGACTGATTCCATGGACGACGAGTCGCATGGGCAGGGCCGACAACCATAACGACCTCACAGAGCGTGAGCGAAGAGAGAATCGCACTGGAGGGGGAGCCTCTGTGCCACGACACGCAGAAAGCATACAAATCACGTCATTAAAGGGAGGGGAATCGTTAAAGGGAGGTCAGTCTAGAAGGCCTACGGACAAAGACAAAAACTGCATTTCCTAAAAAGAAAATGATAATAATAATAATAATTATGATAATAATGATAATAATAATAATAATAGTAGTAGATAGATAAATAACAAATAAATAGAATAATAACAATAAAGATACAAAGAACAGACCCTGCTGCTGTTACGAGTATTTCAGTATAGACAAAGACAAAACAGAAATGCTTTAGGTAACTCAAGACGGGGTCTTCGTGCGGAGTTAGATCTAGTATTGACAAACGCAAAAACGTCCCATTACCAACAAACAACTAAACGTGTAAAGGGAAGGGAGTCGGGGGGGGGGGGGGGGGGGGTGAATTCGCTGCAGATATAGACAAAGATGTTCCAGAGGGAAATAAGTCTTTAAACAAAGAAGACAAATTCCCCACCCCCCCCCCCCCCCACCCCCCAAAAAAAAAAAAAAAAAAAAAAAAAAAGACCGTCATTGGGACAGAAACGTAGTGTAGGAAAGACGAAAAAAAAGTCCAGATGGATAGATAGACAGACAGAACTACAGAAAGCGAGAGAAAGAGAATGGGAGAGTGATAGATAGATAGATAGACAGATACACAGACAGACAGACAGAACGACGGAGAGAGAGGGAGGGGGGGGCCGATAGATAGATAGATAGATAGATTCTTTGTTCGTTAATTCAGTTTCTCTCTTTGATAATCACGACATTGATGGGTAGCTAGTTAGTTACCCCATAGCTAAAGAAAGAAACTCGTAATTCACGGTCAGATCCCACGGGAGTTGAAGTCATGCTGACTGTCTTTCACGAACACCTGTAACAGTTTCCGCAGTCCATCTTCCTTAACGAATTATCCTTCTGGTGGCATCAGTGTGGTGTTGGACAGATGCGTTTTTTAGTCCTTTTGTACCGGAGTAGGCATCCTCAGCTGCCGTATCACTGGAGGTAGGCGTGGACGTTCACTCACACTGCCCTCATTTTGGCGTTGATTGTGTGTTGCTGTTGATAAATATTCGGGGAGGAGGAGGGGGCGAGGGTGTGTTTGGAGGGCACTACCATCACTGGAAGCAAAATTGTGTTTGTATTTCGTTTCGTTTTTTTTTTTTGCGTGCTGCTGATGCTGCTACTGCTACTGCTGCTGCAACCAGTGTTTACTGCAATTATCACGAGCAGTTTTTGTTGTCTTAGGCCGTCTTGTTGCTGTTCTTGCTACCGAGAACGATATTGACAACGATAAGAAAGAAAGAAAAAAGGAGAGGTAGAGAGAGAGAGAGAGAGAGAGAGAGAGAGAGAGAGAGAGAGAGAGAGAGAGAGCATTAATGATAATGATTGTGTTGATAAGAAGGGAAATGATGATGATGATGATGATGATGATGATGATGATGATGATGATGATGATGATGATGACGACGACGACGACGATAACTATTGATGACGATTATTACAACTATGAAGAGGAGGAGGATGGCGGTGGTGGCAGTGGTGGCGGGTGGTGGTGGTGGTGGTGGTGGTGTTCAATTATGATGATGATGACGATGACGACGATAACGACTACGACGACAACGACAACTATGGTGATGAAGATTATGACGACGACAACTACCAGAGGAGGGAGAGGAGAAGGATGGCGGTGGTGGTGGTGACCATGATGATGATGATGATAATGATGATGATATCAATGATGATGATGATGACGACGACGACGACGACGACGACGACGACGACGACGACGACGACGACCGACGACGATGATGATGATGATGATGATGATGATGATGATGATGATGATGATGACGACGACGACGACGACAGCCACAACTATGGTGATGAAGATTATTACACGATAACTATGAGAAGGAGGAGGAGTGGATGGCTGTGGTGGTGATGGTGTCCATGATAATGATGATGATGACGACGATGACGACAACGACAAAACTACGGTGATAAAGATTATTATGACAACAACTATGAGGAAAAGGAGGAGGTTGATGGCGGTGGTGGTGGTGGTGTTTATGATGATGATGATGATGATGATGATGATGATGACGACGGTGACGACGACAACGACAACTATGGTAATGAAGATTATGACAACGGCAACTATGAGGAGGAGGGGAGGAGGATGGCGATGGTGGTGGTGGTGTCCATGAATATGATGATGATGATGATGATGATGATGATGATGATGATGATGATGATGATGATGATGACGACGACGACGACGACGACGACGACGACGACTGCGACAACAGCTATGGTGATGAAGAATATGACGACGACAACTGTGAGGAGGAGGAGGAGGAGGAGGATGGCGGTGGTGTTGGGTGATGTCCATGATGATAATGATGATGACGACGACGACGACGACAAACAACTACGGTGATAAAGATTATGACGACAACGATGATGATTATGAGGAGGAGGAGGAGAAGGAGGAGGAAGAGGATGTCCATGATGATGATGATCATGATCATGACCATCGTCATGATCACCATGATGATCATGATGGCGATGACTATGTTGCAGCGGCGGCGCAGGATCATTCGGATGCGGACTGTTTCGGCTGCGCCATCCTGTCGTACGGCCTGGAGGGCTACGTGTACGCCACTGACGGCAGGATCTCTCTGGAAGTGTTGACGCTGCCTTTCAAGGGAGAGCGGTGCCCCTCACTGGTGGGCAAACCCAAGCTGTTCTTCGTGCAGGTAGCAAAACCCTGCACCTGCAGAGAGAGAGAGAGAGAGAGAGAGAGACAGAGACAGAGAGAGAGAGAGAGAGAGAGAGAGAGGGAGGGAGAGAGAGAGTGAGAGTGAGTGAGAGAGTGAGAGAGAGACAGACAGTGAGAGAGACAGAAAGAGACAGTGAGAGAAAGAGTGAGAGAGAGACAGAGACAGAGACGGTGAGTGAGAAAGAGACAGGGAGAGAGACAGAGAGAGAGTGTATGAGAGAGAGAGTGAGGGGGGCAGAGAGAGGGGGGAGAAAGAGAGAGAGGGAAAGAGACAGCGAGGGGGAGAGAGAGAGAGAGAGAGAGAGAGAGAGAGAGAGAGAGAGAGAGAGAGAGAGAGAAAGAGGCAGAGAATGAGAGAGAAAAGGGGGAGGAGAGAGGGAGAGAGAGAGAGAGTGTGCGTGCGTGCGTGCGTGCGTGCGTGCGTGCGTGCGTGCGTGCGTGTGTGTGTGTGTGTGTGTGTGTGTGTGTGTGTGTGTGTGTGTGTGAGTGAGTGAGTGTGTGTGTGTGTGTGTGTGTGTGTGGGGGGGGGGGGGGGGGCGTGTGTGTGTGTGTGTGTGTGTGTGTGTGTGCGCGCGCGCGCGCGCGCGCGTGTGTGTGTTTGTGTGTTGTGTTGTGCTATGTTTGTGTTTGTAAGATTGTGTGTGTGTATCTTTGAATATACAAGTTTCGTCTGCAGATAATATATACGTTTTAAGGCGCGCGCGTGTGTACGTGCAAGGTGTGTGAATATGTGTGCGAACAGCCACACGCGTATGCAAGTGTGTGTGTGTGGGGGGGAGGGGGGGTGCATGAGTTTGTGTGCATAAATGTGTGTGGCTGAGCGCGCGCGCGCGCGCGCGCGCGCGCGCGCGCGTGTGTGTGTGTGTG
>JADBJO010000501.1:58740-63740 GCA_016801955.1 Conus betulinus
TTTTTTTTTTCTGCGTACGCAGGCTGATACACCTGCGGACACTCCCTATACAGACAGGCGAGGATTAGTCCCATCTACCCAACAAAGGGAATGAGTTTTTTGTGTGTATGACCTGGTTTTGTTTGTTTGTTTGTTTGCTTTTTTTTATCCCGCCAATAAATCAGCCATACTCCAACTTTGGGAAGGCGCATGCCATGTGTAACGTGTCAACCATACCAACGGCCAAACTGGCCTTCTCTTCCGAAACTGCTTATGATGTTCATGTTCAGTCAAAACATTCATGTCAAGGACGATTACGCATCAACTTGTCATCGTCATACTCACCATCATCAAACTCATCATCATCACAGAAATACAACCGGGGTCTCTGCCGTGCAGGCTGTTTCTCGTGGCGGAACAACCAGGGAGGGGTCGTGGTTCATCCAGGCGCTGTGCATCGTGCTGGAGAACTACGGGTCCAAGATGGAGCTGCTGCACATGCTGACGCACGTCAACCGCATCGTGGCCTACGAGTTCGCCTCCTGCTCCGACAAGGAGTTCACGGACGTCATGAAGCAGATGCCTTGCCTCGTGTCCATGCTACCCGCCACGTCCACTTCAAGCCCAAGAAGCAGGACATACGGTGACTCCGTCCCTTCCACGGCCGGGGCAGCGCCACAGACACAGGGGCTGGCGCGGGGGTGGCGGGGTGCATCATCATCAGCACCAAACTGTCGTTTCAGGGTGGAGAAAGTTCGGCGGGTAGACTGTTTCGTGGGTGGCCTGATGAGGAAGTGCCTCCTTCATGTCTGGAAGGTTCTAGGGGACTTGTTTCGTAAGCCTACACCAAAGAAAAACGAGAACACTTACACCTAGATTCCTTGAAGTAAACTCAAAGCAGCATCAGTGAGTGATACGAACAGATATATCATGGTATCAATATTTGTGTACGCACTCCATGTCGAGCTTCTGTTTTACTGCAGCTTACTGTAATACGTTGTTACAAACCGGGCTTTTTTTTTTTTTTTTTTTTTTTTTTTTTTCCCCAAATAGAATGACGAATTCATATATCACTTTGGCAGTATTTGAAGAGTTGTTTTCTAGATGAAGAAAATAAAAGTTTTTTTTTTTAAATAAATAAAAAAAATAAATAAATAAATAAAATAAATAAACAAATAAATAGATAATTTATAAATGAATAAAACGTAACAAAATAGCATAGCTTGAGTTGAAAAACGGCGCGAAACAATCCAAACAAAACGAAACAGCAGCAGGCACCGTGTTTCGTTCCTCCGACATGACCTGAGGGATAATCGTCTGATAGCAAAGTAAATGTGAAAAAGTAAATCAGTTCATCACCTCCGCTAAACAGATTTTGTTTCGTTATATGTGTCTGTATCTGCTTTTTTCTTTGTTTTCTGTCAGCATATCTACGAAAAAGTAGACCTTTTAATAAAAAAAAAAAAAAAAAAGAAAAAAAACGGGGGAAGATAATTGCTGTCCTCCGTTGTAAACTGAGCTACCTTTTTCTCAGTATACAGGTTAAGCATGTAGATCTTGAGAGTCAAATATTTGATCGTATACGAACGCCAGAATAGCGATCGAGATATCTACTACGTTTATTATAAGTGTTCCGGGCACATCGTTCCGCATTCTCTGTCAAATGGGAACTTTGAGCTGACTGATGAGGTTACATTGTTTTGGGCATGCCTGCTAGCAACACCTGTCCCATAAACACGGTGGAGTCACTCTCGCTGAACGCGAGGTCTAATCTCCCTTTCAGATTTCTGCACATCATCTCATAAACTTCTACATGAGACTGGACATGATCCAGGAGCATACACATTCAATTTGGTGTGGATCCGTGCAGCGGATCCGTTTCAACCGGCGGATCCAGGATTGTTTAGTAAGATGGCTACATATTTCATTGCGCAAAAACTTTTACACTGATTTTACAGCAATTGATGGAAAGATCGACAGTGATCCCAGAACGAACCCCTTTAAGTTCAGTGAAGGTCTGTGGCGTAAATCTTAGTGAATCAAACGGCTAATGTACGCTCTCTGTTCATAATGTTGATAAGATGATTACAAATATTCCCCTGGATATGAACCATTCGAAAATACTCTCACTACTTAAATACTATCTACGATGTAATGTAACTTTTCGGCGTATTTTGGGGTTATGAATTCAACTGAAGTTCGTTTAAATATTCCTGGTTTGGGGAGTTGGGGGTGGGATGGGAGGAGGGGGGGGGGGGGGGGGGGGGGGGTTACTACTGAATGTCGCATCAGAAAGACGAAGAAATTGAAAAGGAAACCAAAAAAAAAGTGTCACTGTCTGATCAGTCCGGATCAGGTCGTAAAACGAAGGCGCTTTTTTTTTTCTGAAGAAAGTAAGTCCCACATCCAACAACCCACACACATGTTTCAATATCAGCTCATCAACTGGTCATTCCGGTCGTCCGTACAACTGACAACTAGACTGGTTTTTTTTTCCCCACAAAATGGCATCGTAGGTGAAAATACAATACGTTCATTAGAAACACTCATATGATCATGAACACAGTCATTCAAAAAAAAAAGTTGAACAACGATCAGCCAGTTACCCGAAAAGTTAAATGATTTCTAACATCTGTCAACAAACAGATAATTTGAAAGATGAAGAGAAGTGGAGGAGGAGGGGGGGGGGGGGGGGGGGGGGGGGGGGGAAGGGAGATTGTGGGTGTGTCTGGAAATTCACCCGTCACCCCCTCTGCACCGGTCCACCCCTGATCGATGTTCCAGACTCGATCGTTTGCTTATGACGGCACGTTGACTTGACACTTCTCAGTGGAATACTGTCCAATTGTCCGTGAGTGCATTAACTACCACTACCCCTCCCTCCCCCTTCCCAACCCCCCTTTCCCCACACAAACACAAAGACACTCTTGCTTTCATATTCCTGTAAATGTATTCATATCTCCTCTTTCCTCTCTGTCCGCCTTCCCTCACCTACCCTTCTTCCAACTGCCCCCACCGTTCCCTTCCACCCTCGTTTCCCTTCGTTCCTCTTCGAAAAGGTCGTTAAGATCTCATTTCACCTGTCATTCGACAACTCTGGTGTTCCGAAGTGCCCCTATTTTCGATTCATCTGTGTTGACATTGATGTTCTGTATCTGACTGTGAACGTTGCGAGAACTGCATTTCAAAGGTCATCCTTGACCACAAAACGCTTTTCTGTTGTGTCGGCGTTCGTTTCTTTGAGTGCTCCTATTTAATTTGATATAGTTTCCCAATGTATGGATGTCAAATGTTATAAAAAAAAAAAGGAAAAAAAAAAAAAAGAAAAAAAAAAAAAAAAAAACCAGCAATACCAAGAAAGAAAGACAAACAGAACGAAAAGAACAAGAACAAGAATAAGAAGGAGAAAAAAAAAAAGGAGGAAGAACAAGAAGAAACGAAAAAAAAAAAATGCATTACATGTAAAATAATGCATGTTTTTCTTTGTTTTTTTTTTTTTTTTTTTGTTATTGTAGTTGTTTTTTTTCCCATGCTTGTATTCTGGAAATATTTCATCTATATTACATTATGCACGTGTAAATGAGATATTGTGAGTATTCAATTGTATGCTCTTTCGTTGTTAAATGGTTAGTTTTTAAAAAATCGATGTGGTTATTACCCTCTCTCTCTCTCTCTCTCTCTCTCTCTCTCTCTCTCTCTCTCTCTCTCTCTCTCTCTCTCTCTCTCCAGCTGCTATTCCTACATGTTGATGGATGATATGTTGATAGATGATGTACATTTTCACAGCTGTACTGCCTTCGGGGTTTTTGTTGACCAACAATTGAATGTTGTTTACACACACACCACTTATGTGGACCAAAGCCTGAATGGAAGAAAATATCCATATCCCTTCATCTCTGCGTGCTGGTGTGTATATACGTGAGTGACTGGCTATGTGTGTGTGTGTGTGTGTGTGTGTGTGTGTGTGTGTGTGTGTGTGTGTGTGTGTGTGTGTGTGTGTGTGTGTGTGTGTGTGTGTGTGGGCGCGCGCGCGCGTGCGTGCGTGCGTGCGTGCGTCCGTGCCGTGCGTGTTGTGTTGTGTGTGTGTGTGTGTGTGTGTGTGTGTGTGCGTGCGTGCATGTGTGCGTTGTGTGTGTGTGTGCGTGTGTGCGTGCGTGGTGTGTGTGTGTGTGTGTGTGTGTGTGTGTGTGTGTGTGTGTGTGTGCGTGCGTGCGCGTGCGCGCGCGCGTGTGTGTGTGTGTGTGTGTGTGTGGTGTGTGTGTGTGTGTGTGTGTGTGTGTGTGTGTGTGTGTGTGTGTAAGCGCGCGCACATGTATACGTGTTTGCGTGTGCTTATATGTGTCACTGTGCTTTTATATCTGTCTGTAACCTTCTTTAACTATCTCTCTCTCTCTCTCTCTCTCTCTCTCTCTCTCTCTCTCTCTCTCTCTCTCTCTCAGCACACACACACACGCGCGCGCGCACACGCGAAGAGAGAGAGGAGAGAGAGACAGACAGAGAGAGAGAGAGTCTCTATCCTCTCTCATATTCACAGAGAGAGAGAGAGAGAGAGAGAGAGAGAGAGAGAGAGAGAGAGGAGAGAGAGAGAGAGAGAGAGAAAGGCGGCTGTGAAAGGATCGCAACGCCATGAGATAGTGGATGTGGTATTGTACATGACGACCTGCTTCCTGAGTCCTGCCTGAGTCCATGCGCACCAAAGCATGCAAATGGGTCTGAAAAATGGGCTCCTGTTACACGTGAAGGTCTGACTGGGGAACCTGAAGGGTGCCGCTTCCATTCGCCTTCCTACAGGTCTCATGTCTCGCACTGTATTTTTTTTTTTTTTTTTCCTTGTTTGGCTTTGATCCGGGTGGGCATGCACATGAATCCCATCCCAAAACCATCGTACACGCAACAGAGGAGGGACATGTGTCTCACAGACATACCCGAGAAGTCCTGGGGGAACAATACTACGAACCTCCAAAGGGAAGAAAACATTATAGAAAATCACAATGCCACTCTTCTAATTTTCGGCCACGTGG
>JADBJO010000501.1:71240-96240 GCA_016801955.1 Conus betulinus
GTGTGCAAAAAAAAAAGCATGCAAATGATTAAGAAAGTGGTTTACATCATTGCTTTTTTATTGTTTTTAACTGTGTTTGACATTAAAATATCACTCAACTTGTTTTCTATTAGATATTATTAGTGAAAAAAAAAAATCACTGTCCAACGTAACTTTCGTTACCGGTGTTAACTCATGTGTTCTGGATGACGACTGTACCAGACACCGATGAATGTGGCATTATTTTTATGGTATGGACTGAAGGATGAATTTGATGTTGTGATAGTTATGAACTTTTCAAAAATTAAAACTGATCAGACTTCAAAATCGGATTTGAATACATTGATCGAACATGGTTTCCAGAATTCTATGTTATGTTGGACCAAACAAATCAATCGAGTGTGAAAAAAAAAAAAAAAAAAAAATTTGGAACTAATTTGTTCTATTCTTGCACACAAATGTGGTGGCGAAGCATCTTTATGGGTATTTTGGCCATGTGTCCATTATGATTAATCAAACAGGCGGCCGATTCGAAGCTGTGGTTACTGAAAATCCCGAACAGTTACGCTGGACCGCGTTGTTGCAGAGGTGCACTTGCACCTTTTTTTTTTTCCCTTCTACATCTGTTGTTCGTATGCAATGAATTATTTAAACCATCTCATTGAAGATTAAGCTTAATATTAGTTATGTTTTGGGAGTCTTGTTTGCTGTTTGGGGTTGTAGTGTCCATGATTGCGGCTGGATGATTTTGGTTTCCTTGTTACATTGGATATAAACAGTTGAAAGCACTAAAATATTTACAAAATATTAAATGTTTAGCTTTTATATATATTGTTGTATCATGAATGTCTTATTATTTAGCAACAGTAAAGTCAGAGATTTGTCCAATTTCCCAAACAAAAAAGCTGTTGTAGATTCTGATAGTAGTTTTCTGTTTCTGCTGGAACATAAACACCACCACGGTTTTCTGGTTACACTGGACATGAACAGTTGAAAGTGCTTAAATATTTGCAGTAAAATCAGAGATTTGTCCAATTTCCCAAAGAAAAAAAGCTGTTGTCAATTCTGATAGTATTTTTTATTTCTGCGTTACACTGGACATAAAAAAAAATTGTAATAATGTAGAAATATTTCAAAAGCAGAGAGAAATCAGTTTCTGTCTGCAAATTTTAACAAAGTCCAAGATCACTGCTGCCCAAAATGGGAAATTTGGTTCAAAACTGGTTTTAGAGTAAATGCCATGGAGAACCCCATATTTTTTGGTATTGTTTTTGACACAGTTTAGCTTATTAATTCATGTGTTAAAGAAGTTGTGCTGCATTTATTTGGGTGCTTGCTACTGTTTACATGATGAGTAAAGGTCTGTAGTGCTCTCACATTCATTGTTTTGTTTCAATTTGTGAAGTGTTTAGTTACCATGTTACATTGGACAGACAAGTGTATGAGTGATTTTAACATGAGTACAATCAAAGGCAAACATCCATGCTGTTAAAAATTTAATAAAACATGATATTTAGACCTCAAACTATGCAAAAAGTGTAAAAAGCATGCATTCTTGGGATTTTTTATTTTTGTGTGGTCTGTGTCACATTATTGGTACACAACTCTGCAGACTGACCCATGTGTGTACTCTATGTGTGTTCTTTTTTAGGCTTGTATGTTTATCTCTCTTGCCATTTCTCTCTCTCTCTCTCACTCTCTGTCTGTCTGTCTGTCTGTCTGTCTGTCTGTCTGTCTGTCTGTCTGTCTCTCTCTCTCTCTCTCTCTCTCTCTCTCTCTCTCTCTCTCTCTCTCTCTCTCTCTCTCTCTCTCTCGTATACATGCACATACACATGCATTGTCTACTGTACTAGTTTCTCATTCAAGATGGGACACTGAATTTTTGCATCCTAGTGAATAAGTAATATAGTAAAATCCCATTGCTTACGAAATTAGTTTAACATGGATTCCTTCAGAATAATTTCTTACAAAAGTCTCATCTCTTTTTGTATGCTTGCAGGGTCACTGTGCAACAAAGATGGATAGAACTGGAAGTGAGGATGAATCGATTTCGAAACAACCAGTTGTTCAGCAGACATTCTCTATTGGCGATATCTTCAAGAGCATCCAGCAGAAAATAAGGGACACCAAAACACAGAACAGTGATGCTTGTGTGTCTGGAGCAAATCCAGCTCAGGTCTCTGAACCATGTGAGGAGAATTCAGAGGCCGCTTTACCCGCTTCTGAACCCTGCAGCTACACTTCTACCATCAACTCGGTGACATCATCAGAGCAAGATCACAGCAGACCATCTGGTGAATTTCATTGGCATCAGCCCCAGTATCTGAACTTGACCCAGGGAACGACAGCACTACAGTTGAAACTCCAGTCTCTGGACATCTTGCTGGACTTGTACATGTTCCTGTTGAACCAGCTGCAGTGTTGGAAGCATGTACTGGAGGTATGTCATTTTCTGAAGACAAAACCAGAAGTGAGACAGGTCGCACACCCTTCAGAAAGTCAGAGTACTCAGTAGGGATAAAAGTGATGAGTGAATTTTTCAGATTTCAGTGGAAATGAGGTATGGATCTGTATAGAAAAGATGATAGTCCTGAACTAAGATCTAGATTATAGGCTATAGTACATTGTGGCTCGTCAAGCTTCCATTAGCTTTTTCCCCTCTGACTCTCAAGAACAAACAAGCAAACAAACAGACAGCATGCACTGAAGTTTTGGTTGTCTTGAGAAGTCCATAAGATTCATAGCCACTGCATAACATTTTGCGCATGACATGAAATATTTGCTAATTTTTTTTTGCTTACAGCTTTATTTTCCTTCGCAGGAAAGTTGGGAATAACAAAGAAGGCTGTGTCCAGTTAGAGAGTATATCAACCATTCCAGTAGCAGACCATTGTGGGAGTACACAGGGACTATCAAGATAGCCCTGAAGACTCAACCCCCCCCCCCCCCCACCCCCCCCCCCACCCCCCCCAAAAAAAAAAAACACACACACAAATTAGGGTTCCATGGACTAGTCCCAAGGCCAGGACTCCCTATGTGCACCAGCTACAGAATGCCCAGCCTGTGATGTGACAACACCTGTAAACAATTGTGTTCTGAAGTGTATATATAACCTGTATAAAGACTAGTATGCCATGAAATCATTTTAGAATTCAAGGAAGGAAATGCAGTATTATCTTTATTTTAAAAGTAAAAGTTTCCTACTGAAATTCAAAGACCTTTTCCATAGGCATCTGGTTGTTGTTGGTTGGTTGCTAGGTTGGCTGGTTCTGAGCTTATGTCACTGTGTGTGTGCATTTTTGAGAGAGGCTGCCTCCTTCATGTGTGTGTGTATGTGTGTGTTTGTGTGTGTGTCTGTGCATGTGTGTGTGTGTGTGTGTGTGTGTGTGTGTGTGTGTGTGTGTGTGTGTGTGTGTGTGTGTGTGTGTGTGCATTTTAGTTGGAGAGAGGCTACCTCATACAGATTTGAAACAAATCGAACGCTCAGTTTTTGACCACATTTGTCTTAGGAAGCGTTAAATGAGGTGAGGAGATAACCTTGAAAACAGGCACACACACACACACACACACACACGCACACACCACCACCACATGTTGAAACCGTTATAATGCATACAAATAAATGATAATGCAGGCGAACTAAAGCTGCATATGGCACCAAAGATACCGACAAAAGTATGCCGGCCTCAGCAGCAGTTTTGGATTCCTTGATTGGTAATCCTTTCATCCATGGGAACACAAACGGCTTTTCTGATTAATATTTCTTATAAATTTATCAAGTTATTTCTTTCTGGAACATTTTATGTCAAACCGGCAAGCTTGTGCATTGCCGTCTTGGCTGCTGAACTCATCGATTCCCCTTGGCAAATCAGGAAAATTCACAAAAAAAAAGAAAAAAATCTCTGTCCATCAAATATGCAGTTGGTAGCTCAGCTGTCAGCTCCACTGTATGAAGCACATTGATGTTTGATGACAGGAAGAAAATTTCATTTATTTCACACTGTCACGGTAAAAAAATAAAGAATGCATAAAATGACCATTAGAACAGATTTTAGTATTTAGCACATGTATAAAATAGGAAGAACACAAAATCCTTGAGGTCAGCTTTTTACTACTACTAATATACTTATACAGCGCATATTGAAAGATATATTCTCAGCTAGAGACCAGGCTCTTCAGAATCGCAAGTTACAATTCACACTCGTTTACACAACGGGCTACTGACATGGGCAAACAATTTACAAAGCTGATAAACTGGACTTTATAGAGCCCACCTGCGTTAAATGTTCTTTCTGTCCAAGATTACAGACAATTAGAAAATGCAAATGATATGAAAATGCCAGACAGTTGGACAGATGAGTGAATTTGCAGTTGGCCTTACTACAACTTTATTTTGGGGAAAAAATGGACTAAACTCTGGTACTGTCAAAAAGTACCAAGGCATCCCACTAGAGTAGAGAGTTTGATGTCTCTCTCTTTCTGTGTGTGTATCTATAATGTGTGTGCGCGTGAGTATGTGTGTGTGTGTGTGTGTGTGTGTGTGTGTGCGCGCGCGCACGCAAGTGTGTGTGTGTGTCTGCATGTGTGTAGATCTGTGTTACACTGTGTGTGTGTGTGTGTGTGTATGTGTATGTGTGCGTATGTGTGTGTGAGTGCGCGCACACACACTTGTGACAGAGAGAGAGAGAAAACGTTTAAAATCAGTTGATGTGTATAAATTAATTGCACTCTTCTGACAGTTCAGACTTTGTAAAATCCACTAGCATCCTTGAAAATCTGTAAGGCCAAGGAAATCGCTAAACGTAAGCCAGCTAAGGAAGCTTTGCTCATAAAAAACGGTCATACACACAAAACTCCGCTGCCTGTCTATACAGGCAGTGTCCACAGGAGTATCAGCCTGCGTACGCAGAAAAGAAAGAAAGAAAGAAATGCCATATAGCTCAAGGCTATAAGAGTATGTTGAATGAAGCTGACATTCAACTTACATTATAAGTCAACACCCTAGAAGTCTATCAAATCTTTTTACAACTCCAGTCATGTTAGGCTTTGTTGCTCTATAAAAAAAAAAAAGAAAAAAAAAAAAGAGAGAGAGAGAAAATGGTAACCTGAGCTACTTATACCCAATATAGAAGATTCTTTCACTGTTTAAGTCAACATTCATGCCAACATATTATTTGTGCATGTTTGCAGGAATGGCCCAGACACTAAGCTCAACAGGCAGTAATGAGCAAGCAACCCCAGAGAACGGTGCTCCTCAGGAACAACAGAATGGCATCGTCCACATCAAGGAAGAAAAAGAAGACACAGGCTACACGCACAACCATTGCCATCATGACAGCAACGGCGCGCCTGAAGAAGTGGTAGCTTACCCAGAAATGAGGGAGGTTAAAATTGAACCCTTCACGCCTGAAGCGATGGAACGTGATGATGAGAACCCAGGCATGGGGGTTAAAATTGAACCTTTTACGCTGAAAGTGATGGAACACACGATGACAGGCCTGAGCAGGGCGACGATCCGGATGTGACCTTCCACGGTGTCAGCTACAGAGACCCTGGTGACTCCAGTTCGTCCGAGTCAGACAGTGACTCCTCTATGCCAAGTTTTGCAACAGAACCTGCGCCAGAATTGTAAGTATCTGCTTTCTCGAACCCCTGCATCCTCCCACCCCGCTCCTTCCCCATCTCTCTCTTTTTTTTTTTTTTTTTTTTTTTTTTTTTTTTTGTTATATGAATTGTCATATCTGTGTGTGAATGTGAATAAGAGCATGTGTTCACAGTGTGTGCATATTATGTGTTTTTTATGTACTTGAGTGTCATTTTAAGCTAAAACAGTGGCTTGTCTTTTTTCTTCTCTTTTTTTAAAAGTGTCTTCCTGTTTTTGTGAGTGGACAGTGGTATGCATTTTTGTGTGTTTGTGCACATAAATTATGTATGTTGTTTGGCTGTGTGAATGTAATAGATTAGCCTTGCAAGCGTCTTTGTTTTGCTCTCTGCGTTTGGACATGATTTATGCAAACATGTCGTCAAGCCATCAGTATTATTCATTTTGGATTTAGCTTCTGAAACAAAAACAGCGCTTTAATTTCTCTGAATGTAGTTTGCATGATGTGTTGTCAGGGCTGAGGAGGAGGTGGTGGTTCCACGCTCGAAAGGGGAGGTCATGCCAGAGGTGAGAGATACGAATGATGACTGTTCTGTCCTCTGTTTGGTCAGTGTGGCTTGCATTGGGTTATTTTAATAGAATAATTATCAGTTACACTTTTAGAATTTTGCATGTGCACACACGCGCGCGCGCGCGCGCGCACACACACACACACACACACACACACACACACACACATAGAGTCACTCACAATCACATACACATGCATACAAACACATGGAGAGTTAGAGCATCATGCATGTTTAAGGTATACTCCCATATACATACACTTTCCCGCATGAAAACGCAAATTTCACTCACACAAACTCTCATGTTCACACACCGACTTGGGCATATGCACAACACACACACACACACACACACACACACACACACACACACACACACACACACACACACTATATGTAACATGTCTGCATTTTTTTTTCTTTAAAAGTACACACATGCACAAATGCTCACACACACACACACACACACACACACACACACACACACACACACACAGACTATGCGTAACATGTCTACATTTTTTTTTCTTTACATGAAATTGTATTGGCTTTGTAATTTGTAATGGATTAACTGACATGCAGGAGCTGCCTCCACTGGAAAACCTGCACATAAGCCTGCCAGAGGAGACAAAGCTGGAACTGCTGGGGGTTGTCTCTGGTATTGTGGGCGTGCTTGGTAAGTTTGGGCAGAGTTTAATTAGAGGAGGAGGAGAGGAAGGCTAGATAATTTTTTTCCCTTTTTTTTTTTTTTGCATTATGGCTCCTTCCTATATTAAGGACTCGCTCCCGGTAAGGATTAGTGTTTTTTGGAACATGTATGCCTGTGCATATCTTTGCTCGATTTATCACACAATGAAGACTCCATCCCTAATTTTTCTGTTTTTTTTTTTTTCCTAGAATATGTTTGCGTGTAGTGTTCATCTCTGCTAGACTTATCGCAAAATGAAGATTTGCTCCCAAGTTTTTCTTTTTTTTTTTTTTTCCTGGAATATTTTTGCCTGTATTAATCTTTGATAGGTTTATTGCAAAATTAAGACTCCCAAATTTCTCTCTCTTTTTTTTTCCTGGGATATATTTGCCCTGTATTTATCTTTGCTAGGTTTATTCAAAAATGAAGACTCCCAAATTTTTCTTTTTTTTTTTTTTTTTCCTGGGATTTTTGCCTGTATTTATCTTTGCTAGATTATCTCAAATGAAGATTCCCTCCCTTTTTACAACTTGACATTGACCACTCCCTGTGGATTGCCAGTTCCGGGGTTGTGGTGGGTTGGGCCAGGCAGTGGCTGTGGTCAAGAGGGTCGGAATCTGCTGCATGGGTGCAAGGCCACTGAGGTGGCACAGAAGATAGGACAACCAAAGAAAAAGTAGATTCCCTCCCTAATTTTTTTTTCTCCTGGAACACATCTGTGCCAGATTTACCTGCCAAAAAAAAAGTGTCTTCTTGATAAAGATCCATTTTCTTGTAGGGATTTCTGAAGATCTTTACGAAAAGGTTCCTCTGTATTATCATGTTTTCATCTCGTTAGTACCCAGTTCTATTTCAAGTAGCTGTCTCAAAGGAAAATGTGTTGCTATCTAGACTAGTGCTGCACTCTTAGATATTGTTATTTTTTTTTTTTTTTTGTCTCTCTTTTTTTTTTTTTTTTTTTTTTTTGTTGTGAAAGATTGTTCTACCATAAGATTCATATTACTGTACTTGTAGTTTATATGTGTGTTGCAGTTGAGATTTTGGTATTCTCTGAAAGAATCGCTTAAGGTCTGATCAAGAAGCATGAGTGAATGCGGATATGCAGGCTCATTGTGTGAATGGAGGTTGATTTAAAAAGCACTAGCCTTTTAAATGCAAAACAAAGCAAAAAAAATAACCTGTCTATGCATGTATATGGTGCAGGCATGTGTGTGAGCGTTGATTTTTTTGTTTGTTCCTTCAGTTTTTCTTTCTTCATTCTTTATGTTCTTTTCTTTCTAATTATTTTTGCCTGCTTGTTGCAGTGATAATTGACTCAAAAGTTGACTTGAAGCAGTACTCTCCACTGAATGATGACACTGTTCTGTTCTTGGAAGATCGACAGCCTTTTGGAGTAGTAAGTAATTTGTACTTTCAGAAACCTGTCAAAGGCAACTAAAAACAACTCTTGTTGGTGTGAATTCTGTAACATGTGTAAGTGCAGGCAGGGCAAGTGATTTGGATTTGTGGTCTTGTTTAACTATGTGCAAAAGTATTATTCAATACATTCTGAGTTTTTTTTTTTGGGCATGTGCTAGACCAGGTTCATATCATAATCTGTCATTTAAGTATTATCAGATGTTGTCATGTCTCTTGATGTTGGGTGTGCGAGATTTAAGAATGTATTTTCTCAAAGCAGATATACATTTATAAACACATTCATACATTTTCATCAAGTAAACAGTGATAATTGTTTGATGTAGGTATGTATATATGTGTGTGTTTTCATAGTTGGGATTTTAACCCAAATAATACACTGTTCGCTTTTCCACACACGTGCATTTGTGTGTGTGTGTGTGTTAGTTTGTACTAGAGTGTTTAATGACAGCATTTTATCATGGTAGTCATTTTGTATACAAATTTTTTTAGTGCGTGAGTTCACAAAGTGTTTGTCCATTCATATGAGATGTTTGCCCACCCATTATACAGATGGGTAGATAAATAGATAAACAGATGGGCAGGTATAAGGATGGACATACAGATTTATTTTCATGATGCTGGAGTTCAGTTATTTATCATTTTTGTGTGTGTTTTTTTTTTTTAACAAAAGATTTGGTTTTTTCACAGTGTACACTTGGATTTTTTTTTTTTACTTCTACCCTCTGTAGGTATTTGAAGTGTTTGGGCCCTGCCTGCATGGCACCTTCGTACAGTGTCCGCTTCAACAGTGCTGCGGACATCCAGAGAAGGGGATAGAGATTGGTCTCGAGATCTACTTTGTCCCCGAGCCAGTCCCTGAAGTGGGGGAAATCACCCACTATGTTTTCGTCCAGAAACTGAAGAGGTCAGTGCTGAATGTGTGTTTTTCTCTTTAGTATGCTGTCACCCCCTGCCCCCCCCCCCCCCCCCCCCCCACTCCCCCTTCAGCCTTTCCTTCATCCTGCAGCAGCCTGCCAAAATTTAAACTTCAGCACCCTGCCACAAAGTGAGAGTGCCGAAGTTATTGCTTTTTTTTTTTTTTCTATGCACACTGTCACAAGAGCTACTGTCAGAGGGAAACTAAGTCAGCCATTATCTTAGAGCTGCCAGGGCCTCAAAAGCTCTAAGTGTAGCATTTTGACATTTGAAGAGTAGCTTTCCACATTGAAGCGTTGTACTGTTATGCAGTATCACACAATTCACACGCCACAGCACTTGCAGTCGCACTTGATATAATGGCAGACAAAGAAGACGGAAATCTTGCTCGATAGTTGATCGATATACAAACAAAATGGCAGTCAAGGAAACCAGTTGATAAGGCAGCAAAATCTTAGCGATTTTCCTTCTGCTTTTTTTTTTTTTTTTTTTTTTTTTACCATTTAAAAAAAAAAAAAAAGTCTACTGTCTGAAGATCTAGGTTGTCTCAGGTCTGTTTCAACGGTTGCTAAGTATGTAAAGAGTTTTTCTTTGCTTTTTTTTTTTTTTTCTTAGTTTTGTTTCTGGAATAGGATTTCATCACAAAGTGAAGTAGGGAGGCATTGCCAACAAGCTTCTTAGCATGCTAGGCCAAAAGCTTGGCACTTGGCAGCTTTGTAGCAAGAGAATTCTCTAGTTTTGTTGCCCTCTGTGCCCTGTCTTTTCGGTTACCTCCTTTTAGATTTTCTCCCTGTGTCCATGTTCATGGTGGGTAGGTATCGGTGTTGTTGGTATCAGCATGTTCATAGGCGTTGACTGTCGCCCAATGGATGTGGTGACACCCTCCAGAAGGGTCCCTCACTTATGCTGACTCGGTGAATTATTATTTTTGTTGTCAGTAGGGTGTTCAGTAGTGGTATCCTGTGTATGTTGGATCAGAACAGGCGTCAAGGTAACACGTGAAATATCCTGGCGGCAGTTCTGTGCCTGCTGTGGTGGGTTGCCTCATAATGACTTCAATACTGGTTCCTCATTTGTGGAGTGTGGTGCTGGGGCTGTGAGGAAGCTTCCCTGGGTGTGGCTGTGTAATGTGGAGTTTCCTCTTCCATGTAATGGATATGGATTGTTCTCAGAGACAAGTGCTATTTGTGTGGCATGGAGAACAGCAGATCAAAAAAAAATTTGAGAAACTTCAGAAATGGGACTAAATCACATGTACACATTGAAGTGGATCACACATTGAAATTAATTTTCTTCGTTGCAAGATGTAACAACACTCTTTTTACAGCAGTTTTAAGTAATGAAAACAATTTCTAGAATAGGTAAATGTATCAGTAACTAACATTCAGAGTTCCTGAGGGTTCCTCCTACCAATCAGAATGTTACTATTTCAATGCATGGGCTGAACCTTCTGTGGAAAGATTCCTGTTTTCACATCCAGCCTTTTTAAGACAACATTTTTTCTCGTTCAGATTGAAGGGGAAGTGGATTTTGAAACGGAAAGAAACTGAATTAGACTCTGAATTGTTTCAACCTTTTTTCCCCCAATATCTTTCTCTTTTGTTTATAAGTATTATTACACATGTTCGGCTGTGTGTTTTTTTCCAGTTCTCATAAACTCAATCCAGTCGGGGGAAAAAGAGATCTGAGCATTCATATGTAGGTTGCATGGACAAGGTGGCAGTCATTCTCTTGAAGGTCATTATCACATGCAGTGGGTTCTAGTCACGGCTATTTATGGAGCGCTCAAAATAGTGAGTGCAAGAGGAATGCCACTGAGAAATCATGGAAGATGAGGTATGACCAAAGGTTCTGTCTTGTTTCAGAATCAAGGGATCGGATGCGTCATGGAAAGACAACAATGAGCCACCAGAGGACGTGAGTTAATGCATAGAGTTTGTTGCCTGCCTGAGACATTCTTCATTGTCACACTGCACTTTTTTGTGTTTTTTTATACTCTATTACCAATAATTGTCCTTTTTTGTGAAGTGGGACTGCTTTTTGAGGTTTGACTTGTGTTAAGCATGTTTTTTCACATTTTGTTTTGTTTGTCTGATATATTAATGTTTTAGGTTGGAATATCAGTCTGCATTAATCAAGAGTCCTGTCAGCTGTTTTTTTTTTTTTTTTTTTTAAGTATTTAGACATGTGTTTCCACTGCAGTGCAACTAAGGACCAGTAATAATTGACAAAGATGAATTCAGATTTGACACACCTATTTTTTCCGGTTGAGATTCATCAGCAAAATACTGAAACAGCAGCATGTTTTGATAGTCAGACACTGTGTGCTGACTGGCTTCAATCCTTAGTCAGACACTGTGTGCTGACTGGCTTCAATCCTTAGTCAGACACTGTGTGCTGACTGGCTTCAATCCTGTCTCCTGGTTTCTTCCTGGTGCAGTCAGCTGAGTTTCTGCTTGCATGATGAACACATGGTACAAAAAACATGATCGTATATGAAAATATAAAAGTAGATATTATCAAAGAGTTGTGGAGCTTCTGTTAATGCTTTTCTGAATCAGTGAAAACTGAATGGACGCTTACACTTAAGTTACAGAAATTTACTTAGGAAGTCTTAGAGGTGGTCTAAATTTACTTGATAGGGAGAGGGGAGAGGATGAAGGAGTGGGGGTAGGGGGTAAGAGGGGGGGGGTTCCCTCAGGGCCCTACCAGGGCGTTGCCCATGGGCACCACCAGGGTACAGATGGTTTTGGACACCAGGGGGCCAATTTTTTTTTTTAATGTCTGGTTTTAGACTTGAATTTCAATCAGCTGGAGTCACAAACTAACATATCTATAATGATTTGCCTCAAAATAGTTTCAGGATCACATCTTTTTTCGTGATCATTTTCAGGATTACCAGGATGCCCACAATTCAATGTAGGGATTGGAGGGTTGGCTGCAATTCAGTTTCAAGATGGAAGACTCTCCATTCACACTCATATAACTCACTGGTGCGGGGATCATGTAGGTAGTTAATGAAGTATGTGCTACACAAAGTTTGCTTTGAATTCATGATGACAGAGGCATATTTCCTGTTTTCAGCATTTGGAGTTTTCCGATGATGATGAAGAAAAGCGTTTCAAAGCTAAGCGAAAGCAGACAGAAGAAACAAGGGCACTGCTGAGCCAGAAAAGAGGTATCGCCTAGTTGTGAAATCTGTTGCTTTGAGTGTTGTCAGTGGTGTACAGGGCTTTCTGATTCTGTCATATGTCATTCCATGGTTAGTTTCTTTGATGTTAACATTTATTAGATGGGGGGGGGGGGGGGGGGGGGGGGAGTTTGGAGATTAAGAGACTGGAAGAGGATGGAAGGTGTTGTGGGTGTGTTTGATTGATTCTCTCTTTGTTGCTGATACGTGTGAGTGTTTTTTCTTTTTGTGATGTTTTCTCTTCAGCAAATTTGTGACAGTTTGGCTCTGGTTATGCATTTACACATTTTTTATTTTTAAGAGGGGAAGGGGAATGGGTACATGTATATCTAGCTGCCATGAGATGAAAGCATTCATAGTGTTTGCCAGTAAAATCGTGCTAGATCTTGTAATGATGAACTGCATTTTTTTTTTTTTTTTTTTTTTTTTTTTTTTTTTTTTTTAGCAAGGTCAGTGATATAGATTTTACTCAAAACGTCATACATTTACCAATATGCAACTTACAAAATTAAGATTAAGTACATACATATATACACACAGGTTTGATACTAAAATGCAAAAATGTTTACTGACATCAGTAAATGCAAAATGTATCAGTATATTTCTTATAGTTTGTTTTGGGAAATAATGTGTTGGTCTGAATCCATCGCAAGATTTTGAAAAAATATGAGACATTTAGGTTTATGTGATGATAATAAATAATGATGCAAAAAACGTCATGTTTGCAGATTTTTGAGAGGTACAGGTATTATTGTTATCTTATTTTGGTTATGGGAGATTTAGTGCGCTGTCCATGAATTGTACTGTTCCAGACCAAACAGGTGGACCCACATAGTTTTACCATGTAGCAAAAGCTGCTCTTCCATAAAAACTCCAGTCCTTTTCAGATTAATGCATTATTTATTGATTTAATGACACCTCAGAAATGGCTGTTTGAAAACTTAATGTGTTATTGGAGTAGCTGTATTTTTTGTGTGATGGCAAGCTTGAATTGGCCTTTGGTAGCTTTTAAAGAAAAAAAAATTCTTTTAGTTATTTGTAATCAACATTTGTGTAGTTTGTGCACTTTTCTGTCTTAAAAAATCAAAAACATTTAGCAATGACCTTCTGAGAAATGATCTCACAGATCAATTACCTAGGGATGAAAGAGGTTAGGGGTCTGGGAAAGAGGTCAGGGGGGGGGGGGGGGGGGGGGGGGGGGGAGTGTGGAGGGTCAGAAGAAGACAGTGTTGGACCATAAAGTTATCTGCTTGTCAGATGATTTGCCAGTGTGTCTGTTTACTTTGTGTAGTAATACTAATAGTAATAAGTGCACTTTCTTATGCTCTTCAAGCTCTGTTGAAGCGTGCCCAGTATAAATGAAACATGTTGTGTTTTGTGCAGAGGAAATGATGAAGGACAGAAAGGAAAAAGAGGTGAGCATAATCATTCTTTTTTTTTTTTTAATTGATACATTCAGGTTCACTAAAGGAAGAGTCTTGACCTTGTGGGTGAGGCATCAGACCTTAGTTCTTAAAGGTCTGGGTTTGTTTCCGTCTGGAGACGGTCAGGTTTGATCAGATTTTCTGTTTGGAGTTAACGTCTGTGTGCACCTCCTAGTCCTTCAGGTGAAACTTCTAAAGGCCCCAGGGTCCTGTGTGTGACTGCGTACATGAAAAATCGTGTAATTGTACTTCTCTTAAATCCATGCCGTCTTTTGAAGACCAGCAGGCAGTTGTGTGCGGGTGAGATGTATGACATGAAAGTGAAACCTGACAATATTGCTCAGTTTGACACTTCTCTCCCCTAATTTTGTATGTAATTTATAACATAAAGGCAAACTTTGTGATAAGTATAAAATTTTACAGATCTGTGAACTAGCTTCCCCCCTACCCCTCAGAAAAAAAAAGACCTGGAAATGCCCAGTGCAAAGAACTTGATGTGCACATGTCATCTTGTCTGTGTTGGAGAACAGGTTCTAGGCACTATGCAGGTCAGTTGGCATTTGTTTAAACCTTTTTGCAAATGACATGTGTCTGATTGCAAGGCCCTAAAAAGCCACTAACACTCACCAATTTTTAGTCCTGAAAGTCTGTATGAACCCTGCCTGATCACTGTTGTGGTGTGTATTGTGTGGACATCATCCCCAAAGAGGAATGTGGCTACCTTAATGAGGAGATTAAAAAACGGTCGCTAATGCAAAAATCTCACCGATGGCGAACCTGTGAGTTCAAGCCAAAGAATGAAGAAGGAAATGACCGCTCCTGAATTTGAGCTGGCCATCAGAATTTCTTAGATGACGTTGATATATCAGTGAGAATGAACTGTTAGACCTCTAACATTTTCTTTAACTGCATCAAACACTCTTATGTTCACATGTTTCTAAAGAAACTCTTTCTAGAATTTGTATTTTAAATCCTTGTCTGAAGTTAAACATGGCTTCCGCTTGCAATACATTGGCCCTATTGCTATTCCACATCAAGAAATATTTGGCACACAAAGTGGTCTGTTGTTTGTATGCAAATTTACGTGCCATGTGTGCATGTGACTTGGCACTGTTCCTTTATAATCATTTGTAATCTAGTAAAATCACAGTGACATGTTGTAACTAAACAGTTACAATGTAATATGCTATATAGGCATTTGGAAGTGAGAAATAATGACCACAGTTCTGCCCGAAACTCGTCCTGTTCCTCCAATCAGAAAGATCTGCTTAGACTGTCACATCTCACTAAATAAGTGTCGCAGCTATAATAATAGACTGTCACATCTCACTAAATAAGTGTCACCAGCTGTAATAATAGACTGTCACATCTCACTAAATAAAAGACTGTCACATCGCACTCAGTGTTTCCTTTTTGTCAAAAATGCAAGCAAATCGATCAACATAGCTTGACTATCTATTTGTCTTTTTTCATCCAGTTTGCAGCATGGGTAACTAAGAAGTAAACTAAATTAATCTGGTTTTAGCATTTTCTGGAACTGTGTGAATGGAACCACTTTGTTATTTACAGTTGCATGTGTGAACCCTGTGCTGTTGTAAGCTGACACACCATCCTTGTGCCTCTACTGGAACACATCTGAGTCACTGTTCGTTTTAGTGTAATCTCCAACATCTCCTGATTTTTTATCAGCACCTTATTCACCATACAATTCAACATATATTTTTCAAATGTATCCACTTGATGTAATATCTGCTTTGCCTTCCTCGCTTATGTTCCTGAAAGTCCACTTTTATTTCATTTTTACTTTTTAGCCACCATCATTTTGTTGTTGAGAAATCTGAGAGGGTAGTGCCACATTCATCACTGCTCTGTCATATGAATGATGCAAGTGCTTTCTCATGAAGGAAGCAGTGTGTAGCATCTATTTTATTAGTTTGGCATTTCATAGTTGATGCAAGATTTTCATGTGAAAATTTCACTCAAGTTTGTATAGCAAAGCTGAGTTTGTGTATGATGAAAATCCCACTGCGCTCACGACACTGTGGATGCCAAGTGTAGTCAGTCTGAATAGCCAGAGGCAGTTTTCAAAAGACCCACTGTGGTGAAGGGAGTTCAGGAGGTTTTAGATAGTCTTAGCCAACCAGCGTTGTTCATGTTGGGATGTTAGTGGGAGCTAATGATCCAGTGGCTGTCAAGTGCTGCTGAAAATGCAACATCTGGATATAAAGCCAAGCGGCATCACAAAGGGCAATGTCTAGAATTCGTGTCATATGACTTTTAGTTAAAGGTATTTGTCCAGCTATAGATGATAGTGATGCAAAACAGCTTTGGATTCCACGTCACGTCTTTTGACTTCAAGTCAAAAGACGTGACGTGGAATCCAAATTTCGGAAAATGGTCAGATTTGAAAACATATTTTTGTTTTTGTTTTTCCCATGGACAACCATAGAAGACCCTTTTTCTTTTTTTTCTCTGAAAAAAACATCAGCCATGACACTTGCTGTGCCAGTTGACCTGATTTTTTTTTTTTTTTTTTTTTTTTTTTTGGGGGGGGGGGGGAGGGGGGGGGGGGGGTGGCAGTTTCCTCTCAGACCAGGCTGAGGTACCAACTGTCCTGAAATGAGAAAAGAAAGCCATGTGATGTTTAAATGTGATTTTTACTTTAAAACAATAGCGGACCAAAGGATCTTGAGGACTGGGCTATAGACAAGAGGACTTGTGCTGACTGACTGTGCTGACGTGCACTGTGGCGAAATGATGTATGGTGACACTGATAGCTCGGCGCAGTATTTTAGTACTAGGCTGGCTTGAGAACACATCTGTATGTGTGACTGGTTTTTTTTTTTTTTTTCTTTTAGGAGAGTCAGGTTAAGCAGTGTAGTATTAAATGCAGCTGAGTGGGCATGGAAAATGAGACTGACTTCGAAGAATTCTCTCTCTCTCTCTCTCTCTCTCTCTCTCTCTCTCTCTCTCTCTCTCTCTCTCTCTCTCTCTCTCCTGTCCCCTCACCCCCCTTCCTTCCACCCCCCACTCCCCAATTCAGTTCATACACATTCTCTGCTGTTGGCACAGTAAACTGATAATTTTTTTTATATCTTTTTTGTTGTTTGTTGTGCAGGTAAAAAGCATCCATCATCAACCGACAAAGGTGCCCTTTCTAGCTCCAAAGGTGGCCTTTCTAGCTCAGCACATGGCCAAGCTTACAACAGTGGACTGGGTAGATCCAAACACAGCAATGGTGACTCTCACAGCCAAACCTCTTCCAGCTTAGGGTCTGGACACAGAGGCTTCAGGAAAAACTTCAGCTTGTCCAAACCTGTTTTCACTGCACCTGAAAACCAGATGACTAGACCCCCACGTCACTGGACTCCTCCCAGGCCTCCGAGTTCCATGAGTCCCCAGGCATTTCCTCCCATAGGTGGAGCTTTTGAGTATCGATGGAACAGGGGTCCCTTTTCAGGCAGTCCTGCTGAAGGCTCTTTCAGTGGTGATCCAGTTAGACCTCCATTTCTAGACGGACGGGGGAGTGGACATTCTAATGGTACTCCAGTGATGCCTGCTCCATCACCCAGTCCAGGAGGTGATGGACCATTTGGAAGTGCACCTTTCAGACCCCCATTTCCAGACGGCCCTGGACCATTTCCTGGTGAACCTGGGAGCCCTTCCACGTCACACAACTTTTTGAGGCCACCAAACTCCGTCTCCGGCTTTCCTATTGACACATCAGTCCCCCCACCCAGATTTTCTTCCTTCCCAGCTGGGCAGGTGAACACCAGCACCCACCTCCTCCTCCTCCTTGGCACTCAACACCACCTCCATCGTTCGGTCTGGGGTTCGGCAATGCGCCCCCCTCACCATCCCAGGGCAGCAGTGGAGCTCAGCCTCATGGGTTTGACTCGGATCCGGGTTCAGCTGGGCCTCGGTGTCGGGGTTTTGACGCCGGGACGTCGGACGCCGGCCAGATTCCAGGGTCAGCCCCAGTTTGTTCAGTACCACCACCACCAGGGGCCGCAACTGGAAGCCTCAAGAGTAGGGTTCTGAGAGAGAAATAACGAGACCACAAACAGTGGGACACTGGACAGCGGAAAATGACAGTTGTGAGAATAATGGAAGTTTTTTGTGTATTTTTGATCGAAGCATGAACGCCATGCCAGATTTTGAATTTGTCACAGTTGGTTGGTTTGTTTGTCAGTGAAAGAGAATCTCTCACGCACACACACACACACACTCTCTCTCTCTCTCTCTCTCTCTCTCTCTCTCTCTCTCTGTCCGTCCCTGTCTCTTTCTCCTCTCCTCTCCTCTCCTCTCTCTTTACTTCTCTCTGTCTCTCTGTCTTTTCCATTCTTCCTCCCAATTCATCATTTCTTCACCGTCTTTCCTATTCTTGCCTTCTAACCTGTGCATGTACACACAGGCACCTTAGATGACCCTAACTTAAAGATGAGTTGAGTACAATACACTACAGATAAACTTGTGCAGAACATGGGCATGTCTGTGTACCTGCAGTCCATATAACATTTATATATCACCCCATTTTTCTTTTCGTTTTATCACTACATGCAGAAGAAGACTCCTGAAGGAAATATACGCCAGATGACCCACTGAATACCTGGAATATGAGGTACGGTCAAGTTTAATGGTAAATGCAGATCTTTTTAAAAAGAAAATCCTTTTTTGTTTAAGAAAAAAAAAATCTTTGAGATTAATGAATTGAATTTGGGATAGCAGCCAAATGTTAATCCCTCCCTCTCTTCCCTTCCCTCCTTTTTTTTTTTCCCAATCCAGAAGTATTGATGTAACTTGTAAGTTAAACTTTCTCGCATCTACTAAAAATAAAGCTGTATCATATCGCATGCTTTGGATGAAAAAGTCCATGCCAGTGATATTGCAGCATGGACTGAAACCATGTACCCTAGTATGGTTTGGATTGAATTTTGTTCAAGCGGGTAAAGAAGACCAGAAGGAAAAAAAGGAAATGTCTCTGTTGTTCCTGTGAATTCAACATTGCTACCGTTAGCAGGTGGTGTCCTGCATATGTTGGATCAGAACCAAAGTGACACCACCAAAGTGACTCGGTGCACTCCTCTTGTGGATTGCCTCATGCTGATTTGACATTGAAGGCACTGTGTGGGTTGCCTCATGATGATTGGACATTGACGGCACTGTGTGGGTTGCCTCATGATGATTGGACATTGACGGCACTGTGTGGGTTGGCTCATGATGATCGGACATTGACCCGCACTGTGTGGGTTGCCTCATGATGATTGGACATTGATGGCACTGTGTGGGTTGCCTCATGATGATCAGACATTGACCCGCACTGTGTGGATCGCCAGTGGCCCAGCTGTGGCAGGACAAGCCAGGCTGTGGCTGTGGATGGGGGGCAGTGCCACACGAGTGGCATAAAAATGAGACAGGTAAAAAAAAAAAAAACCCAAAACCGCTCTGCAAGTGATGCTTGATCCCAAAGAGAGTGGAGGATGGGATAGGTGGAAGGGGGAGCTGACTTCATCAAAGCATTCCATGTCCCCGTAAAACTTGTCATTTGTCGATGTCAGAAAGAATGCCAGGGTGCATTAACAGGCTGGCTAGAATGTAAAAGGCAGAGAGAGTGCTAGGAGTGCAGGGATTGAGGGAAGTTAGAGGTGGTGGGAAGGGAAGGGGGGGGGGGGGGAGGGTTGACCTGTCTTGATATCCAGGGAAAAATCTGGTAGACATCACTGTCATTCTTTTTACATGTGCTGCTCTGTGAATTGGGTCTTAGTTATCTACCAAGTCTTCCTCCAAGGAAAGGATATTGCCACATCCTGTTAGCTTCTACCTATGATATCTACCCCTTCAAACCAGGTTGAACACTCGAGATACCTCGGCTGTGTTCGTTCAAGGCTGTGTTCGTTCAAGGTTACGTTATTTCCTCAGAAGAGACAGAGAGAGAAACGTCACCAATCATTTTGTCTGTCTTGCTGTACTTGTATGGAAAGCTTAGGTCTAGAGAAGACTCATGTTTCACCAGCTTCTTTGATATCACACAAAAAAAAAAAACAACTATGATACAGTGGCAGAGAAACTGTAGAAAACTGTGTGTATGTTGTTAGATAACTCAAAAAGAAAATCATCACTTACCTCGCACAGAAAAAGGGTTGGCAGGCCGTTTGAAAGGTGTCGCTACCTCTAACTCTACCTCGACTTCTTTTCCACCTTCGTGCTGCTTATCCTTCTTCCTGACACCCCCCCTCACAGCTGTGTTTTACAGGCCCCATGTAAAAACACACAATGTACAGACAGATTTGATAGCAATAGTATCAAGTGTGTGTGTGTGTGTGTGTGTGTGTGCTGTTATATCTGATGTAAATCAGTATGTCACAATGTGGTAGTGGAGAGAAGAGGGTACGGGTCACTGTGTGTGTGTGTGCTGTTATATCTAATTATTTGATGTAAATCAGTATGTCGTTATAATAGTGGAGAAAACAGGGTAAGGGTCACTGTGTGTGTGTGTGTGTGTGCATATGTGTGGGTGTGGGTGTGACAAGACTGGTTTATGAGTCGGCTATTGTGAACTTACTGTTTTTACCTCTGTGAACACTTCATTGCCACCTACAAAACAAAGCAACGGTACTCATTGTGAAAGCATCTAGGAGAAACATGCACTTGTCACCCACGTTTCCTTGTCCATGCCAATCACATATAATGATTATGCTCTTGAACTACACACACTCTCTCTCTCTCTCTCTCTCTCTCTCTCTCTCTCTCTCTCTCTCTCTCTCTTTCAGTGTGTGCGTGTGAACGTGCGATCATTCTCGCATTAACTTAATTAAGGGAAGAAAAGAAGGCTGATATCAAAGGGAAAAATTTCTCTCTCTCTCTCTCTCTCTCTCTCTCTCTCTGTGTATGAGTGTATGTTTTGTGTGAGTGTGTATTTGCGCACGTGTGTGTATGTGTATGTAGGGTGGTGAGCAGAGACATGGGTGTGTGGAAGAAAGAACGGGTGGGGGGGGGGGGGGGGGGGATGGGTGGAAACGATATATCGAGATGTACACCCATTTCATTATTTTTAGAAAGGAGGTTGGAGAGATTAGGGGGAGGGCTGCTGGTGTGGTTAGCATTTTTTTGTTTTCTTAAATATAAGTCGTTTCAAGGCAGTACAGCGTAAATTATGTGCATATGCTCTCTTGTGAGCGCACAAACCAACAGCGTAATAGGTGCTGATGTGTAGTCGGTTGCTATGTGAACCGCAGGGTATGTTTTTGCACACACACACACACACACCCCTTCCCCCCACCCGTACTATAATCACACAGAATTAAAGTGTTTTGATTTCTAAGTCCTGAGTTCTCGCTTGAGACAAACAGGTTAGAAGATGCATCCACTATGGTGTTAACCTCTTAGTAGCAGGATAGAAAGGCTTCCACTATGGTGTTAACTCTTGGTAGCAGGTTAGAAGAGGTTCCGGTTTTTTAAACTCTTGGTAGCAGGTTAGAAGAAGCTTCCACTATGGTGTTAACCTCTTGGTAGCAGGTTAGAAGAGGCTTCCACTATGGTGTTAACCACTTGGTAGCAGGTTAGAAGAGACTTCCTCTATGGTGTTAACCTCTTGGTAGATGTCAACTCCTTTCAGATCCTTCGGATGGCTCTATCAACTCAGGCCACTCTGTGTGAGCACTTGCATCAAAACCCAGCAAGACATGAACTTTACATGTACAATGAATTCTTTTCTATCCTTCGAAAATGATAACAGGCCATTACGTGTCTTTGGGATAGATACACAAACGCATGCACGCACGTGCGCGCGCAGGCACACATACAAGCGCGTGCACGCACACGCACACACACACACACACACACACACACACACACACACGACCCAACAACATGCATATCGGTGTCGTGTTTAGACGTCACCGAATTCGGAGCGGGGTTACCCTAACAGTAAGATCGCACACGTTAATAAACAAAACAAAAAAAAAAAGCACCAAAGGTGAAACTCGGACATTCAGCCGAGCAACGCAGACGAAGAAAAATAAAGAGGGAGAGAGAGACGGACAGACAGACAGAGACATGCCAGCCCTCGCTGATTTACTTCCCAAGCTTACATCGAAACGCAACATTTTCATGTAATTCGTTCTCAACCGAATTCAGCCACCCCTCCCCCCCCCCCCCCCCCCCCCCCCCCCCCCCCCCCCCCCCCCCCCCCCCCCCCCCCCCCCCCCCCCCCCCCAATCATCACTCGATTTGATTATCCTGTCATGAATCGACACGTACTAATCATTGAGCTAGATGACGGGTGGAGATTGGCAACAGTCGCACAACTGGCGTCTAGTGTCTTCAGTAAAATGGCATATATCACCGTGTCGCTCCACGGCTCGAACTTGGCTCCGTAACCCACTGACACGAAAATGACCGGTCATCACCACTAATCCAGCCGTCAGTCATCTCGGGCAAATCGTGTTGGGCCAACCGACCGTCCCCCTTCGTTGTTGGCAAACATGCCGGTTGCTCGGCTTCTGTTTCTCTCCAGATCTTGTGGACCGGTGCAGGAGTTCTCGGGTAATAATAATAATGATAATAATGTTGATTTATGTAGCGCCTATTCTCTAAAAAATAGGGCTCTAAGCGCTTTACATTACCAGCACACAGACACACACACGAGCGCGCGCCCGCGCAGGACCGCGCGCGCACACGCGCACACGCATGACCAAACACCCACGCTCTCAGACACCCGCACGCACGCACGCACTCGCATCAACACGGCCTGCACGCACAAACAACACAATCATCAGGCGTGCACGCAAAAACCCACTCAGACACTCGGAAGGTGGATTTTTGGAAGTGGGGGGGGGGGGGAGTTACGACTGATGAAACAAGTTAGTTTTGACGGCAGATTTGAAAGAAGAGGGTGAAGGTAGGTGTCTGACACTGATGGGAAGTGTATTCCAGACAGTTGGTCCTTGGAAGGAAAGAGAACGTTGACCAAAAGATTTTGTTCTGACAGAAGGAATGCGCAAGAGGCGACTGTCGGCAGAGGAACGAAGTTGACGGGATGGGATGTAGATGTGGAGGATGTCGGAAAGATATTTTGGTCCAGTGCCAGAAACAGATAGAAGCCAGCTTGTAGTCAATTCGCCTCTGAACTGGGAGCCAGTGGAGGGACTGCAACAGAGGAGTGACATGTTTACGTTTAGACGCCTTGCAAACAAGCCTGGCAGCGCTATTCTGAACCTTCTGCAGTTTAGTGGTTAGAGAAAGGGGTTCGATTCGAACCCCCTCCCCCCCCCCCCCCCCTCCCTCCCCGCAACCTCACACTCATTTTTTGCCGCTTGGATTTTGGTCCTGGACTATTGTGAATGTATGCCTTTTAAATGAATGCATTAAAGTTGGCATGCCAGGAAAATTGACAAAAATAGTAAAAAAAAAAAAAAAAAAAAGAAGAAGAAGAAAAAAAAAGACGACGAATAAATAATAATGAATACTAAAATAAACTACTAAGAAATAAAAAAAGAAGGTACAGAAATGAATAAATAAGTAAATGAATAAAGAGACAGTTAAACAAGTAAATGCGAGAAGGTAATAAAAATGCACACGTTCACCACCACCACCACCACCACCCTCCCTCGTATGGGGGTCACGCTGCTATGTCCACGTACCATTGTGTCCACGTACATCACGTACCATTTCGTCCACGTACCATTGTGTCCACGTACATCACGTACCATTGTGTCCACGTACATCACGTACCATTGTGTCCACGTACATCACGTACCATTGTGTCCACGTACATCATGTACCATTGTGTCCACGTACATCACGTACCATTTTGTCCACGTACCATTGTGTCCACGTACATCACGTACCATTTTGTCCACGTACCATTGTGTCCACGTACATCACGTACCATTGTGTCCACGTACATCACGTACCATTTTGTCCACGTACCATTGTGTCCACGTATATCACGTACCATTTTGTCTATGTACCATTGTGTCCACGTACATCATGTACCATTGTGTCCACGTACATCACGTACCATTTTGTCCACGTACCATTGTGTCCACGTACATCACGTACCATTTTGTCCACGTACCATTGTGTCCACGTACATCACGTACCATTGTGTCCACGCACATCACGTACCATTTTGTCCACGTACCATTGTGTCCACGTACATCACTATGTTAATCTGACAGTAAATGGTTTCAGTCAGTCAGTCAGTACATCACGTACCACTTTGTCCACGTACATCACGTACCATTTTGTCTATGTACCATTGTGTCCACGTACATCACGTACCATTGTGTCCACGTACATCACGTACCATTTTGTCTATGTACCATTGTGTCCACGTACATCACGTACCATTGTGTCCACGTACATCATGTACCATTTTGTCTATGTACCATTGTGTCCACGTACATCACGTACCATTGTGTCCTCGTACATCACGTACCATTTTGTCTATGTACCATTGTGTCCACGTACATCACGTACCATTGTGTCCACGTACATCACGTACCATTTTGTCTATGTACCATTGTGTCCACGTACATCACGTACGATTGTGTGTCTATGTACTATTGTGTCCACGTACATCACGTACCATTATGTCCACGTACATCACGTACCATTTTGTCCACGTACCATTGTGTCCACGTACATCACGTACCATTGTGTCCACGTACATCACGTACCATTTTGTCCACGTACCATTGTGTCCACGTACATCACGTACCATTTTGTCCACGTACATCACGTTGTGTCCACGTACATCATGTACATCATGTACCATTTTGTCCACGTACCATTGTGTCCACGTACATCACGTACCATTTCGTCCATGTACCATTGTGTCCACGTACATCACGTACCATTGTGTCCACGTACATCACGTACCATTGTGTCCACGTACATCACGTACCATTGTGTCCACGTACATCATGTACCATTTTGTCCACGTACCATTGTGTCCACGTACATCACGTACCATTTCGTCCATGTACCATTGTGTCCACGTATATCACGTACCATTTTGTCCACGTACCATTGTGTCAACGTACCTTTGTGTCCACATACATGTATGTCCACGTACCATTGTGTCAATGTACTAGTGTGTCCATATACCATTGTGTCCACGTCCCATTGTGTCTATGTACCATTGTGTCCACGTCCCATTGTGTCTATGTACCATTGTGTCCATGTATCATTGTGTTCCCGTCCCATTGT
>JADBJO010000501.1:108740-113740 GCA_016801955.1 Conus betulinus
TTTCTCCAAGGGACTTAAGGTACACAATTACTATAATATCATCCTGAAAACATTTTTTTCTCCAAAGGAACATGAGGAAACCTCTATTTATGGACGAAGCATCGAGTCTTTACTAACAGTCTCTGTCCTTCTCAAGTTTTCCTGTTTTTCCATCTCCACAGTCTCAATCTCTCCCTTTTTCACAGTGTTTACCCCTGAACCCTTCATACACGGTCTCTCCTTTTCATAACTTATTATCCATGGTCTCTTTTGATGTATACAGTCTATCCCTTTCTCAGATGTGTACCTCTCTCTCTCCTTTCATGCAGTCTCTCTCTCCTCCCAAGTCTTCCTCTCTGGACCCTTCTGCGCCGTCTCTCTCCCTTCCCAAGTCTTCCTCCCTGGTCTGGTCCTTCTTGTGCCCCCTCCCCCCCCCCCCCCCCCCCCCCCCCCCCTTCCCAACTCTTCCTTCGTGGTCCCTGCTGAGCAGTCTTTCCCCTTCCCCAGTCTTCCTCCCTGGTCCTTCTTGTGCAGTCTTGTGCAGTCTCTCCCCCCCCCCCCCCCCCCTTCCCAAATCTTCCTCCGTGGTCCTTGCTGCGCAGTCTCTCCCCTTCCCAAGTCTTCCTCCCTGGTCCCTGCTGCGCAGTCTCTCCCCTTCCCAAGTCTTCTTCCCTGGTCCTTTTTTTTTTGTGCAGTCTCCCCCCCCCCCCCCCCCTTCCCAAGTCTTCCTCCCTGGTCCTTCTTGTGCAGTCTCCCCCCCACCCCCCCACCCCCTTCCCAAGTCTTCCTCCCTGGTCCCCGCTGGGCAGTCTCTCTCCCTTCCCAAGTCTTTATCCCTGGTCCTTTTTTGTGCAGTCCCCCCCCCCCCTTCCCAAGTCTTCCTCTGTGGTCCGTGCTGTGTAATCTCTCCCCTTCCCAAGTCTTCCTCCCTGGTCCTTCTTGTGCAGTCTCCCCCCCCCTTCCCAAATCTTCCTCCGTGGTCCTTGCTGCGCAGTCTCTCCCCTTCCCCCAAGTCTTCCTCCCTGGTCCCTGCTGCGCAGTCTCTCCCCTTCCCAAGTCTTCCTCCCTGGTCCTTCTTGTGCACTCCCTCCTCTTCCCAAGTCTTCCTCCCTGGTCCTTTCTTGTGCAGTCCCCCCCCCTCCCAAGTCTTCCTCCCTGGTCCTTCTTGTGCACTCCCTCCTCTTCCAAGTCTTCCTCCCTGGCTCTTCTTGTGCAGTCCCTCCCCTTCCCAAGTCTTCCTCCCTGGTTCTTCTTGTGCAGTCCCTCCCCTTCCCAAGTCTTCCTCCCTGGTCCTTCTTGTGCACTCCCCTCCCCTTCCCAAGTCTTCCTCCCTGGTCCTTCTTGTGCAGTCCCTCCTCTTCCCAAGTCTTCCTCCCTGGCTCTTCTTGTGCAGTCCCTCCCCTTCCCAAGTCTTCCTCCCTGGTCTTTCTTGTGCAGTCCCTCCCCTTCCCAAGTCTTCCTCCCTGGCTCTTCTTGTGCAGCCCCTCCCCTTCCCAAGTCTTCCTCCCTGGTCCTTCTTGTGCAGCCCCTCCCCTTCCCAAGTCTTCCTCCCTGGTCCTTCTTGTGCAGCCCCTCCCCTTCCCAAGTCTTCCTCCCTGGCTCTTCTTGTGCAGTCCCTCCCCTTCCCAAGTCTTCCTCCCTGGTCCTTCTTGTGCAGTCCCTCCCCTTCCCAAGTCTTCCTCCCTGGCTCTTCTTGTGCAGCCCCTCCCCTTCCCAAGTCTTCCTCCCTGGTCCTTCTTGTGCAGCCCCTCCCCTTCCCATGTCTTCCTCCCTGGTCCTTCTTGTGCAGTCCCTCCCCTTCCCAAGTCTTCCTCCCTGGTCCTTCTTGTGCAGCCCCTCCCCTTCCCAGTCTTCCTCCCTGGTCCTTCTTGTGCAGCCCCTCCCCTTCCCAAGTCTTCCTCCCTGGTCCTTCTTGTGCAGTCTCTCCCCTTCCCAGGTCTTCCTCCCTGGTTCCTTCGGCGCAGTCCCCGTTCTTCTCAAGTTTTCCTCCCTAAACTCTTTTCCAAAGTCTCTACGCCTCCTCAAGCCTTTACCGCTGGCCTTGACCATCCGTCCCCAGTTTTATCATCCCTAAATACTTTCACAGTCTCTACCCTTCTTTAAGTCTTCACTGCTGGTCTTGATAATCTGTGCGTCTGTCTTTCTTTCTATCTGTCTGTCTGTCTGTCCGTCCGTCCGGTGTCTGTCTGTCTGTCTGTCTGTCTGTCTGTCTGTCTCTCTCTCTCTCTCTCTCTCTCTCTCTCTCTCTCTCTCTCTCTCTCTCTCTCTCTCTCTTCTTGATAAAATCACACAAACCTAATTCCCCCCCAACAACCCAACATGTAGATTAATAAACCCATCCAAGTCTGAATTAGGCAAAATAAGCAAAAAAATTCTGGAAAAGTCTATAGAGGACATAAAATCAAACACTGAATACAACCTTTGGAAAAATAGCTACGAAGTTATCCAATGGTTCAAGGAAATTAACAAACAGAAAAACACAGTGTTCATCACTTTTGACATAGTGGATTAAAACTCTACTCCACAGCAGTAATGATACTTGGACAAAAAAAAAAAAACAGCAATAATTCCACATTTGATGTCACAATGGGTTCATATGATGGTGCCGAAACATGTGAACTAGTTGGACTATTCATGTTATCCAATATACAGAAAACACTTGGTAAACAGGTTGGCTTGTACAGAGACGATGGCCTCGCCGCGCTAAAACAATAAACAAAAACCATTGAAAATAAAAAAAAGAACTTTGCAAAATCTTCCAAAGCCCAAACTTAAAAATCACAGTAGAAGCCAACAAGAAGGTAGTAAACTACCTAGACATAACATTAGACCTTAATGACCATGTATACAAACCATATAAAAAACCTAATGATATACCCATCTACGTAGACATCAAAAGTAACCATCCACCTTCCTAAAAAACCATACCCAATGGCATAAACAAAAGACTATCTAAACCTGTCATGCAACGAGAAAGTATTCAACAGTGCAGCAGTTGAATACCAAGAGGCACTGAAAAAAAGTGGCTACAACTACAAACTACAATACAACCAGATAATAACATGAACAGTAATAAGAAAAAACAGGAAAAGGAAGATCATATGGTATAATCCCCCATATGATGGAAGATAAAGACTATGTAGGAAAAGAATTCTTTTAAAATTCTTATAACATCATTTCCAAAAGAACATGTACTATCTAAAATATTCAATAAAAACACCATCAAGCTATCATATTCATGTATGCCCAACCTCAAAAACATAATTGACTCATCTAACAAAACTAAAGGCAACACAGCCAAAAAGGGTAACAAAAGGACATCTTGTAACTGCAAAAAAAAAGATCATGCCCCCTGAATAATAAATGCCTTTACAATAATATTGTATACCAAGCCACAGTAACAACTGATAGTGACAAAGAAACATACATAGGGATTACTGCAAACCATTTCAAAACTAGATATGCAAACCATAAACAGTCCCTTCAAAAATGAAAATATAAAAAACCAAACAGAACTAAGCAAACACATTTGGAAACTTAAAGATAAAAAAAATAGACTATAATATATCATGGAAAATTATAAAAAAAGAGCAGCACCATACAACAATATCTCTAAAAAATGCAACCTATGTTCTACAGAAAAGTGGCTGATATTATGCAAACCTCATCTAGCAACTCTGAATTCAAAAGTTGAGATCATAAACAATTGCAGGCACAAATGGAAATTCTTGTCAACACACCATTCCTTAACACACCCTCCCTGAACGCACCCCCCAAAAAATCAAAATTGTAAAAAGATACAGGCCACGTGAAACACATGCAGAACTCACGCTTACACACACACACACAATATATATAACACCGGTAGCGTGCCCAAAATGAACACCCTGAAGAGAGCAGAGAGCTTGAAATTTTTTAATCTCTTTTTTTAAATCATATTTTTAAACTTATATATATCCCCCCCCCCCCCCCCTTTTTTTTTTTTTTTTAAACTGAATTCTGTCACACAGTCTTCTGTCCTTTCTTCACCACGACGAAAACACAGCTGGTCCTGACCCCCTGTCACCCTTTTTTTTTTTTTTTTTTTTTTTTTTTTTTTTTTTTACAATTTCCCCACAGTTGATTACGACACGGCCTGCGTAACCACGGTACACCTGCTGGCCGGGGACCAGGTGGGGGTCTCCCCCACAACCCTCTCTATGTCACCTGGAGCATCACCACCGGGGAGCAGAACAGCTTCAAGGGCTACCTCGTGGCGGAGGATGACGTAGATGCAGACTCCACCACAACAGCCGCCGCCTCTACAAGCGCTGCCGACACCACCACCCACCACCACCACCACCGCTGGAGCCACATCGACCTGAAAAACCGTGTGAGCGGCTGCAGCTGCTGCTGTCTTGCTGCTTGACTTGCGGCTGCATGCTTGCCGTCAGATTACAAACAGCGACCCGCATCCGTTGTTTCCTCTATCACTCTATCCTGAAATGTCTTTGTTTGTTTGTTTGGGTGTATGTGGGTATAACGTCAGTTAACGCCCCTTGGCAGGAGAGTCATACTAAAATCTCCCATACCTTTCAAAATTGAAGCATCCTCAGTTACTTTTTGCCGAATACACCAGATATGTTCTGCAAGTAGCTGCCAACGATGTTACATATATTTGTTTGGAATACGAAACCAGACAACAACACCACCACCACCATTACCACCTCCACCACCATCACCACCACTTTCACCACCACACACAACAACAACAACAACAACAACAACAACAACCAGAAAACGGCTCATAAAAGTATTGAAAATGGTAGTATTGGTTTTTGCTGATTTGAAAACGTTTATATCATCATTAAAAGTATCTTGGATTCGAACACCCGAACGATCAACTAATCAATGGAAACATGTCGGTGAACAATTGTCCTAACTGGTCACTTATGAATAAACAGGGTCCAGAGTATGTTTCAGACTTGACAAAATATCACTATTTCTGAACAGTCATTTCAGAAGCATAGCAACAACAACAA
>JADBJO010000501.1:118740-126240 GCA_016801955.1 Conus betulinus
ATTCTTCTTAAAACCGAAAAGGCAGAGGAGTCAAATTACCACTTTCCGCGGTCACTGAGGAGAAACAATCAGGTTTCGAAATACCGGTATCTGACCAGGAGTTATATGTTAGTGAGCTTTCTCCCCATTGGAGATGGTCTCCTGCTTCGGAGACTATAAGCTTGCCGAAGGTTCATTTTGAGAAGCATTTATTTATTCCCCATTCACACCCACTCAAGCACATACTGTCAGTTAGGCAGAATCATCTACCACTGCAGATATGAAGGCTTATCACCCCGGAATGGTGCTCGGTACTATCCTTGGAATTTATTGTTTTATTGTATTATATATATATATATATATATATATATATATATATATATATATATATATATATATATATATGAAAAGCAGTAATGCGTCGGTCTGTCACACACACACACACACACACACACACACACACACACACACACACACGCACGCACGCACGCACACACGCCTTTAAGCACGTGCGTACAGTTAATTTCATCATACAGATTCTACGTTTCAACGATTTTGTTTAATGCAGCTTTTCAGATGATAGAAACACACACACACACACACACACATACACACATGTTCCGAAGAACACTCGTCCCGTCGTCTGTTTAAGTCATCAGTGATGTCAAAATCACCATCAGCAAAATGGAAAACGCTCTACTGTATGATATAAACACGCACACGAGGAATAATAAAAGCAAACAAACAAACGAACAAAAAAAAAAAATAATAATAATAATAGAAGAATTAAAAAAAAAGTAAGAACCACTGTCAGCCCAACAGTTACGATGTTTCCACCAAGCAATATTTCCCCCACGAAGAAATCTGCGAGCCTGTCGTCTCTTTTCAACACTTCAGCAGTTAAGATATGTTCTACATCACAAAGTCTTGCAGCTTTAAATCTTGAAGCCTCTGCAATACGTGCCTTTCAGGCTGGCAAACACCCGTTGAAGACATTGGTGAAGATTCCGACTCCCTAAATTCTGCATCCAGAAATAAACCCACTTCCGTCAAATGTGAGTGAAGTTCTCTGAAGAAAAACTTTAGGAAATGGTGCAGAATGACGTAGGTGGTCGGGATCTTCCCATTTACCCGTCTTGACGTCATCCTAACCGTAGCTTTGAACCTTTGGGAGCGTACGTCTGAATCTGTACATTCGAAACGTATCATACTATTTGCACCAAACGAACGATTAAATAAACTGGAATGCAAGCGGGAGAGCACAAGCTTAGCTCCTGCTAAGTCGGACAGATCCGGAACCTTATTTCTGTTGCCAGGGGAAGTAACAGTGGGTCCACTTTAAAGAGTTACTTCCCAAGCATTTTTTCACGTAAAATGAACGAACAAACAAACAACAAGAACAAACAACAAAAAAAAAAAGAAAGAAAGAAAGAAAGAAAGAAAAAAGAAAAGAGAGAGAAACGTGAACATCTTTATCACTTGCAAGTTCTTAACAGTTCATGAGAAATACATCAGTTCAGATATACACCGTGCTCAGGTCAATGAAGGGAGGGGATAGTGTCACTGCGCATGTTTTTCTTCCAACATTTCTATTGCTGATAAATCCCATTATTCCTTTTTTCAACCCCCACCCCCCCCCCCCCACCTTTTTTTTCCTTTTCTTCTTTTTTTAAAATAACACCGGAATGTAACATCTACCTATGTAAATTTGCTATTTAATTCTGCTGATGTCTCTGTACATCAAAGAACGACAAAGTTACCACAAGCAAGTTTGCTGTTTGTTTGTTTGTGTTGGCTCTTTAAAATGTCATTTTTGTAGTACGAAACCAACCTTCGTTTAGCAAACATAAGACTGTTTTGTTTATGGAGGAGTTTTGTTCTGTTATCTGGTCTTTAATGGGGGGGGGGGGGGGGGGGGGGGGGGGGGGAGTTTCATGTGACGTTTGTATCTGAGCGTTGCTGTTTTTGTCGGTGCCCCAAGTAGTTATATGGATACAAAATTGTCTCGCCTTGATTTGTGTTGCCTTGCCTTGCCTTGCCTTGCCTTGCCTTGCCTTGCCTTGTCTTTTTTGTCTTGTTTTGCCTAAGCATTACCCTTCGGTCAATCAGCTTCAATTTCAGCGCTGACGCCACTTTAGAAGTGGCGACAAAGAAACGTGTTAAGCTTTCGAAATTACCCACACACAAATCTTAAACAAATGTTAGCGAACCGCAAAGAGAGACGTGGACAAATGAGTCACAAGACTTGACTTGTGATTCGTGTGTCCACATTTCTCTTGGCGGTTCGCTAACATTTTTTAAGATGGTTTTAGATTTCCGCCTGCAGTCGTCTCACTTTGCAAACACACACACACACACACACACACACACACACACACACACACACCATCTTCTCCTACCAACCAGAGCATGCTGCAAGATCTTTTGCTTGGGAACGACATTGATGAACATTAATTATAAAGGATTTGACTTTTAGCCCGTAGCTCTTAGCTCTAAGAGACAACTTTTGTTGTTTTTGTATTGAAGACGTGCAGCGGATTTTTCTATGGAGGACTCTAGATTGAAAACATGATTGTTTGAACGGGTGTTTTGAATATCTCTCTTAAATTTTATAGCATTGCTGGGCGACGTAATACGTCAATTTCTGCAAATTCTTTGCAACTGGTAGAAGCCATCGGAGTAGATGACATTCAGATCTGCAAGGGAGGTAATCTGTGTTAGAGCTCGTGTGTGTTTGAGAGAGTGACCCCCGCCGTTTTCGTGGGACAGATGCCGCCGGTGGGTACGGCCCAAGCAATTTTGACCCATAGTCAAGTTATCCATCAGTTCAATCAAAGACAGAAAATGCAAAAACATGGATGTGAAACGGTGCGCCTGTAGTGGAGTCAATCGATATCTGAAGCGTGCGCTTACAGTCAATTAATATTTGGCTCATTAGATCTATACGCTTGACCCATAAACCGAGAAAAAGGTAAATTCTATGATGCAATGTAAAGTTAGGCGTTTTCCTCTTTCGATTATTTGTGTTCCATGAACAGGGACGCCAACATTCAGTTTGATCAGATGTTCGAAAACTGCCGACAACACAGCGCAATGAGTGAGTGGCATGTACATTACAACTTGATGTCAAATTGCGGGAAGGAGTGTTTTTCACTTTCATTTACATTATATGGCAATTAGTGAGGGGATTTTTTTTTTTTTTTTTTTTTTTTTTACCCAGGCGGGGTCAAAGGCATGCAATTCCAACGGCTCTCTCAAATTCACAGTTAAAAGAGACAGGTTTACTGGACAGAAAAGTTTAAAAACCAATTCACATACTCCTCACCCTAAAGAAAAAAGTGTGTATGTCACGGAACTAGCTAAGAATGTTTTGATTTTCACAGGCATTAAAATGAATAGGCAATGAATCTATGGTGGTGCCGTTTCGTATAAATCCTTCTTCTTAGAAGTTAAAAAAAAAAAATTGTTAGTGATTCCACAATATGGACAAAGATATCACAAGACATTCTCTTGTCTTGTAATCTCTTATTCCATAGTGTCTTGCTAAGTCACAAAACAATTCTTGAAATTTGTTTCAATATCCGCCCTTCTGTGTCACTTTGATTCGAAACCAATTAACCTTCTTCGAAAGCAGAACATCCGCAAACGTCACTTGAGAGACAACTGATACAGTTCTAAAGAAAAGCAACCATACTATAGAGAAACTTTTTGCTCACACAGAATGCAATATCGCTATTATTACAAGTTTTAAATGCACAGCCGTCAGAAAACAAATTGATATGACAAGCCTTAATCAATCGAGTTTGTACATGCAGAATGACGACGAAAACAAACATAGGCCTAATCATTGTGAACAGAAATGTTTCAGTTTCTGTTTAAAAAAAAAAAAAAAAAAAAAAAAATGGAACGGGATGCAAGCAGAGCAATAAGATGTTGGGATAGCGGTGGAAATAATGTAAAGTGTTCTAGCATATTAACTGAATCTTTCACGGAGAACATTACAAATTATTTAGGTCCGTGTTCTGAACAGAATTAGTTTTATCTATGCACCCACTACAATAGCATTAGATAAAGACAGCCAAGAATAACCTCTGTTGCTATGCAATCATAACAACGCCATGCAAAAAAGGACTTCTCACATACTTTGATAAGAATTCGTCTTAACCTTCGTTTTTCGGAATTTAAGATGATTTTACATCTTATTAAAGTCGAATAACACAAAATTTTGTGGTGTTTCAAATGCCACAGAAAGAAAATACCGCAATCCAGTAAACTCCTAAGGACGGAGTCAAAGATTAGGAAGAATTTGAAGAGAACAATGTACAGAATTAAGTTAACGAACATGAGTCATAACAAATCATCCTGACAGAACATGTATGAGCTTTTGCTCGAAAATCTAAAATAAAAAGAAAAAAAATAAAAATAAAGGGAAACTACTTGGTCTCAACAGGCAACACAACAAAAAGTAACAGTCATTTTGAATAAATAAAGTATCAAAATACAATGACTGCAGACGAAGGTCAAAACACGAGAATAAAATGTTGAAGCATTGATCCACCAGCTGAACACAACAAACACTGAATTAAGAAGCCTTGACCTGTAAGTCTTCTTTAGGCGGGACGACCACGAACAAGCATATTATATGCATAGCATGACCGTTGGACAGAGGGAATGTCATTGGGCTGCTCCTTTAGCATGCAACAACGAACACAAACACGTTCAACAAGCTGGGAAATAACAACACACAACAGCAACAGCGGTAGCAGCAACAATTAGCAAGAGGAACAGCAGCACTAGCGAAGCGGCAGAAAGCCCCAGCAACAACAACAACCGCACTGAAAAGTGTCACGGTGGTGGTAATGTTTGTTCTTGCTGTGGTGTGCAGCATAGTTGTCTGGACGTTCGACATACAGAGCCAGTGTCAGGTTGAGCATCGTTACGTGACATTGACTAGAGCTGCTTAGGAACTGGTAGAGGGGGGAGAGAACTCTTAAAAAAAATTACGCAATGCTGTTGCTGTTGTTTTTGAATTCTTTTGAACAATCGAGACTTGTTTGGATGAAACTACTTGAACAGCCAGCATCAGCACAAAAAAAAGATTCTTAGGCTGCAGGAGGTGTGTGTGTGTGTGTGTGTGTGTGTGTGTGTGTGTGTGTGTGTGTGTGTGTGCGTGCGTGCGTGCGTGCGTGCGTGCGTGCGTGCGTGCAGGACTACAGGAGGTCTGTGAAACAAAGCTAGTACTTGTGTGTATTATCCTAAAGATGGATGTATAGAATGATGACAAACCGATCAATGGCTCAAAAGTCACGGCCTTGTAAATCCAGCACCCCACAGTAGGTTTGACGTTGAGCTGACTTTCAACTGCTTGCAGCTTCTGGAAAGCGGGCAACGAAAGGGTAAAAAACAGAAATTGTACAACAGTGGAGATGACTGACAGCGGGCAACGAAAGGGTTAAAACAGAAACTGTACAAAAGTGGAGATGACTGGCATCTTCCAAACTGCAGCCTCGGAAATGGAATCCATCTCTACTTCAGAGAACGCCAAGTCATGATGGTGCATTTGATGACTGACTATTGCAGACTGTGGCACTAGGCGCGCAACAGTCTCTGCATTAGAGGCACCAACACCTAAGTCCATTGGATGCCACTCCAATGACAAACACACCATGCTTTGCAGATTGCGCTCCCTAGCTAAACCAACGAGCTGACGTGGCCTATAGCAACTGCAGTATAGCCTGAGGTCTTCAGCTTTCAGTGGAGCATGTCTGTCCGTACTAGCGACTTCATCAGAACCGTCAACCGTGACTATTAAGAGCGTTCGACGGCGAGGAAGAGAAACTCATCGACTACGAACTGCCGATGATTTGCTGTTCACAGACTACATCCGTACCCTTCACAACACATCATCGGACAGAAACAACGCTACGTCGAGTGACTGTCCTTCAGTCACTGATATATCAGTGCAGGTTAAGCTTCCTTTTCATTTTGTATTCATGCACGATTGTATGCAAAGCGTCAGTGTCAACATCCTCTGTGGGATGCTGAAGCGTATGTTTATACTGCTGCTTAGCATACAGTGTGTTCCAACGCGAGATGACACAACCTCGCTCTACAAGTAATTCTGAGTTACAGGAAAAGGTTTTCCCCGCACTGTCACCGACAGTTCGAAAGTAGCGGCTTCGACCAAAAAAAAAAAAAAAAATCTTAGTTTCCGGAAGCTTACCAACTTCATCAGCTCCATTTCTGTGCTAGAACACTACTTTTCTTCAAGACAATGGTCATGGTTACTGTTTTCATATCTCCTCTTCTATATCAAAAATGATCATTCACGTGGTTGCTTCATAATTGTAACTTTCCTACATTGGTTGTTAAATGTGTTGTGAAAGGCAAAACTGGAATTGCTATATGAGGTGCGAAAGGCAAGGCTTTAATCATTGTGTGTGTTGTGAAAGGCAAGGCTGTAAATGCTGTATGTGTTGTGAAAGGCAAGCCAGGCTTTAAATGTGTATAAGGCTTTAAACACTACAATGTTTTAGATATTATATCTGTTGTGAAACGCAAGACTTTGAATGCTACACGTGTTGTTAAAGGCAAAGCTTTGAATACTACAAGTGTTGTGAAAGACAAGGCTTTAAATTCTACATCTGCTGTGAAAGGCAAGACTTTGAATACTACATCTGTTGTGAAAGGCAAGACTTTTACTACATCTGTTGTGAAAGGCAAGGTTTTAAATACTACATCTGTTGTGAAAGGCAAGGCTTTAAATGCTACGTGTGTTGTGAAAGGTAAAGTTTTATGTACGTGTGTTGTGAAAGGGGAGGTTTTGAACACCGTATCTGTTGTGAACAGCAAAGCTATAAATACAGGAAAAAACAAACAAACAACACAAACGTGGCTTTAAATATCACATGAGTTGTTGAGGTAAGGCTCCAGGTGCTACACTTATTGTGAGAGGCATGGCTATAAAAACATCATTTATTGTGGAAGGCAACATTCCTGATAGTACACGCGTGGTAAAAGGCAAAGCTCTAAAATGTTTCATGCTGTATGCATGATGACGGATGATATTTGAAATGTGCTTTTTGGGAAAAAACAAACTGTTATATAACGAAATTTTGACACTGTTGGGGAGGGGGAAGAGAGGAGAGGGGTGATGTGGGTTCTGTTCCGGCCCGTAAGACAACTGATGAGGCATTTTGTGATACTGCAGACACAAGAAATGCCTCAAGTACAATCTACAAAACGTAGAACATGTCAGATGGGTTTCTGCTCTCTATTGTTTGAAAGTGATTGATTACCTGATTATTTCAAGTGGGCAACGCCAAACATTACAGAATAAAACTTGATAGTGGTGGTGGTGGTGGTCTTCGTCGTCGTCATGGCGACAATGAGATTGATGATTATAATTATGATAACACTAACCATCCAAACATGGTCACTACACAAGAATAACAAACAAACAGGGTAACTCTTGCTCCCACAATGAAATAATTAAAGGCCCATAACCCCAAAGCGATGCTG
>JADBJO010000501.1:133740-141240 GCA_016801955.1 Conus betulinus
CACACAAATTCGAAGCACATTTTTTGCAGTTGTTTCAACTCATTTTCCGGTGGGTTAGGGAGCAATCCATAAGAAGATTAATTTTGAAAGAATCAAAGACTTTAGTACCGCAACCCTACCCAAAGGAGTACATGTTCTTTTTGCCCAGATTTTAAACAAAGTCTTAACTTCAGCAAATTTATCTTTTACATTAATCTCTGTTAAATTTGTTATCTCGTTTGAAAACCAGAGTCCCAGATTTTAAATTTTGGGGGATTCCATTGCATATGTTTGTGGTATAGATGTGTCTCTGCTGAATGTTTCCTGTTTCCTCCTAGCCAAACGTTTGTAGTTTTCTCAAAATTTAGCTTTAGGCCAGATATATTTTCAAATCCATTTAACCTTTCGAACAGTTTTTCGTAAGATGCTCTGTCTCCTTCTAAAGTAAAAGTGGTGTCGTCAGCAAACTGATTTACTTTAAATTCGGTGTCTGATATTTTTATTCCCCTGATATTTTCATCTTTACGAATTTTGCATGCCAGGATTTCGGCACACAGTATAAAAAGATACGGAGATATGGGGTCACCCTGACGACATCCTCTCTGTATTTCAAAATGTCTTGACATTTTCCCATTTACTATAACGTAAGACCTGATATCGTTATAAAATGCAGATACCCATTTACATATGTCATCTCCAAACCCAAATTTGTTTAATACTTTTTTCATGAAATTCCAATCTACTGAGTCGAAAGCTTTTTCAAAATCAATTGATACAAGTAATCCGGGCAAGTTCCTTATTTCTAAATAATGCATCATGTCGTATAAAGTTCTTAAACTGTCTCCAATATATCTTCCTGGTACGAAGCCTGTCTGATCTTCATTTACAATTTTCGGTAGTATGGTTTTTTATGCGGTTTGCGATGCATGCTGATCCGATTTTGTATGTCACATTTAATAGTGTAATTGGTCGTCGCCATTTTTCAAATATTCCCTTGGTTTATCACCTTTCGGTAAACATATTATTATGCCTTCCCGTTGCGTTATAGACATTTTCCCGTTATGAAAACCTTCATTGATGGAGCGAACTACAAAGTCCCCTATCTGTTGCCAAAAGAACTTGAAAAAAAAATTAACCGTCATGCCGTCCGATCCTGGGCTTTTATCATTCTTCATATTTTCTATTGCCTGTGCTGCTTCTTTCTTAGTTATAATTCCTTCTAATTTGTCAGCTTCTTCTTTTTTCTAATTTTGGTAAAGCTGTGACATAGTCATTTAGATTAACATCCTGAGAGTTCTTCGTTCTTCGTAAAGTTTTTCATAAAAGATGTGGTTTCATCTAACATTTCTTTTGTTTCTAACAAAACGCGTCCTTTATTTGTTACTAATTTTGACATTTGTTTGCTGACATAATGTCTTTTTTTCCAGAGAGCAGAAGTATTTCGTCACCTTTTCTCCTTGAGATGCCCATCTTGCTTTTGATCTGATAATAATTCCATCCATTCTAGCTTTTCTTAGATCTTCCATTTTTTTTTTTTTTCCTCTAAACAAACTCTATCATTGTCACTTTTCTTTTGCTTTGCTTCCAAGTATTGTATCTCTTTCTCTAGATTTTCTTCCTTCACATTTTGCTCTCTCTTCTTTTTGATAGAATATGCTATGGTTTTCGCTCTTATTTCCATTAAAAGGGTGTCAAGAAATAATTGGTCGGTTACACTCAATTGAACTTCATGATTCGGGATAAATCTAATTTTTTCTCTTACATAAACTAAAACCGCGTATTGTTCTTTTACAATTTGTATAGTTTCCTTAACAAGTTCAACATATTTTTTATCTCTTAAAAGCGAGGAATTTGATTTCCAATAAGTTTTGGATCGTTCTTCTTTTTTTACATATGATTTCTATTGTTATAAGAGAATGATCACTTCGATAACCATAGAGAATGTCAGCATTCTTCACATTGGAAAGAAATGATTCAGAAACCAAAAAAAAAAAATAAAACGGCTTTGTTGAAAGGGATTTAATCGTCTCCAAGTGTAGCGAAGAATTTCTGGATTATATTCTCTCCATATGTCTACTAATTCTAAATCTGACATCATTTCGAATACCTTTTCTTGTGCTTTAACATTATTGACGTGTTTGTAGTTGCAATAGTCTAAATTAGGATTCAGCACAAGATTCCAGTCTCCAGCATTATGATATTCGGTACATATATAACTCTTCGATTTGGTTCTGCAAATTAGAGAAAAAAGTTGGATCATCCCTGTTTGGTCCGTCCGTATATATTTACCAATCCTATTTGTTTTCCCATAGTGTTTATTACTAGGATTATGTAGTTACCCCCACAGTCTTTGATGGTTTTTTTCTATCTTGAATTCGAAATTGTTGTTTAGTAAAATAGCTACACCTCTAGATCTGCTATTGTTTGACGAAAAAATGCACTCATACCCCCCATTCTGCTCTAATCTGGCGTTCTAATTTTGACGAAAAATGTGTATCTTGAAGAAAGTATACGGAGTATTTTTTTTGCCTTAAGTATTGAAAAACGTCTCTCCTTTTTCCAAAATCGGCTAGGCCCTGGCAGTTTAAGAGATGAACGTAAAACTACTCATTGCGTTTTATCAGTCCTAAACGGTGAAAAGCTCCTTTTAATTTAACATTAATAGTATTTTTTTGTGCCACTTACAGTTTTCCCAGATACGCAGTATGTAGTTTGTTAGCTTATCACCCCAGTTTCTTCATATTTTGATAATCTCTTACATTCATCCTGTAGCACACGCACGCACTCTTTCTGTCTTTTCTGTTTACAAACATTCGCTCGCACGGACATGTTAACTGCGTTTTGTATGTTTAAGTTAAGTAGTCGACGTGTGTTAACTGCTGACTATTTTTTTTCTAGCATGAAATAACATTATTATTAACATTCACCACGATATCAAGCTACGTGTTGAATATATACACCAACCAGAGTATGTATCCATAAAATTAATATCAATAATAGTAGTGATACTGACAACAGCACCACCAAAAACGACAATAACACTAATTGTTATCGTCATCATCATAAACATCATCACCACCACCATCACACCCTCCATCCTGATCATCATCAACATCGTCGTCGTCACCCTCACTGACAACTTCATAGTATATCCAAGGACAAATGGTACACTATAATAATAACAGTATCAGAAATGTGGTCAATGTCGGTGAAAGAAAAACTTTGCAATAACGACTTGAAAGTTGAACATGACCAAGATATCCTTCTCTATAATGAATTTCCACCAACCAGTGTGGAAGGGTGGGGAAGAGGAGCACGGGACGGAAAGGGACAAGACAAGTGGAGGGGGGGGGGGGGGGGGGGGGGGGGTGGGGGGGGAGGAGGAGAGAGGGGCGAGGGCAGGGAAGAGGAGCATGGGACAGAAAGGAACCGGACAGAGGTGGGGGGGGGGGGGGGGGCGTGACGACGAGAGGGAGGAGGGCGGGGGCGGGGAAGAGGAGCACGACGATGTTGATGATAATCAGGATGGTGGTGGTGATGGTGGTGGTGATGATTATGATGATGACGATGACAATTAGTGTTATTGTCGTTGCTGGTGGTGTTGTTGTCATTATCATTACTTTTTTTTTTTTTCCCTATGGGAATCTGCCATTGTCTTGTTCCTTTCTGTCCCGTGCTCCTCTTCCCCGCCCTCGCCCCTCTCCCCTCCTCGTCCCCGCCCCCCCCCCCCCCCCCCCCCCCCCCCCCCCCCCCCCCCCTTGTTCCTTTCCATCCCGTGCTCCTCTTCCCCGCGTCCCGTGCTCTCTTCCCCGCCATCGCCCCTCTCTCTTCCTCGTCTCCCACCCCTCACCCCCCTCCCCCTCTAGCCCCCCTCCCAACCCCCCCCCCCCCCCCCCCACCCCATCCCAGGTCCCTACAAATCATTCTTCACGCACATCTGCCTCATATTCCGCGGTGTCTCTTCCTCCCCTTTCTCCTGTCCATCTACAAGACTTACCCTTCCACACTGGTCGGTGGAGATTCATTATAGAGAGGGATATCTTGGTCATGTTTAACTTTCAAGTCGATATTGCAAAGTTTTTCTTTCACCGACATTGACCACGTTTTTTTTATACTGTTATTATTATAGTGTGCCATTTGTCCTTGGATATTACTATGAAGTTGTCAGTGAGGGTGACGACGATGTTGAAGACGATCAGGATGGAGGTGGTGATGGTGGTGGTGATGATTATGATGATGACGATAACAATTAGTGTTATTGTCGTTGTTGGTGATGCTGTTGTCATTAGCACACTATTATTATTATTATTTTTTTTTCCCTATGGGAACCTGCCATTGTCTTGTTCCTTTCCATTCCGTGCTCCCCTTTGCCGCCCTCGCCCCCCTACCCCTCTCGTCCCCCCCGTCCCCCCCCCCCCCCCCCCTTGCCCCTTCTTGTTCCACCCTCCCCCCCTGTCTTGTTACTTTTTCCGTCTGTGCACCTCTTCCCCACCCCCTCGCCCCTCGCCCCTCCTCCCCTCTCCCCCCCCCCCCCCCCCCCTCTGTCTTGTCCCTTTCCATCCCGTTTTCCTCTTACCCGCCATTCGTTCCCCTCCCCTCCTCTTCCCCTCCCCCCCCCCCTTCTCTCTTATTCCTTTCCGTCCCGTGCTCCTCTTCCCCACCTTCGCCCCGCTCCCTCCTCGTCCCCTCCCCTCCCCCATCTTGTTCCTTTCCGTCTTGTGCACCTCTTCCCCGCCCTCGCCCCCCCCCTCCCCTGCTCGTTATCCCCCCCCCCCCCCCCCCCCTGTCTTGTTCTTTTCCTTTCTTTTTCTTGTCTTTTTTTTTTTCTTGATAGGAGTGGACAATTTGATTTTCATTATTTCATCGTTTCTGGTGATCTTCTGTCGTCCACAGACGTATTGCAAAAGCATCAACACAGAGCTGCTGACCATTGCAGACAGCGTAGAGAACCAGGCGGTCACTAGCTGGGTCGACAATATGACGTGTGAGTGCCTTCGTCTGGTCTCTGTCTCTTCGTGCATACGCGTGCGCGCTTGCCTGTGTGTGTGTGTGTGTGTGTGTGTGTGTGTGTGTGTGTGTGTGTGTGTGTGTGTGTGTGTGTGTGTGTGTGTGTGTGTGTGGTGTGTGTGTGTGTGTGTGTGTGTGTGTGTGTGTGTGTGTGTGTGTGTGTGTGGTCGCAGTCGTCGTCACCTCCCTCCCCTAACCCCTCTCGGCTTCTTTTCCTCTATCCTCCGCCGGCTACCACCATTTGCCGTATCATCCGGTGGGATTTTTAAATTTAGCCTGAGTTTGAATACTTCCTACGGATGTTTTGATGCTGTTGTTGTTGCTGCTGCGCTGCTGCTGTCGTTGTTGTTTTTGTCGTTGTTTTGTCGTTGTCACTGTTGTTGCTGTTGTTGTTGTTGTTGTTGTTGTTGTTGTTGTTGTTGTTGATGATGATGATGGTACGAGAAACGAACAAACGGAGTCTCCTTGGGGTCTACTATGAAGCGATTGCGTTTAGTGTCGTGCAGTAATAATATTCATTATCAACAAGAGAGAACGTATGAGATAATCTACCAGACCTGGTAACTTGTTTCGTTCAATATCACATTGCTCTAAGTTCTTATCGTACAAAAAGATTATCAGCCGGCATATACTGAAGGCATGAACAACTACTGTAGCTTGTTAGAAATGGGCCTGATGCTGGACGTTTGGGATGAATATGAAGAATTGAAAATCTTTTTTTTCCCAACAAGTACGGTTGATGTGTTTGAAATGTTTCGTCTTCCAAGCACTGTGTCTTAATTTATGTGCCAAACCTATCATGTACGTCTTGGATTTGAACAACACTACCGAAAGTTCTTATATTGGGATGCACTCGAATGACTACTGCAGCCTTTTTTTTTCCCAAATCGTGAACCGACAATCCAACAAGCATCATCAGACTTAGGAAAGTTGAAAAGCATATAAAGTGAATGAACTGTCCTGACTGACATACTCTGGCAGACCCAGACAAAGCCATCTGGTTGAGCGGCCACGACATGCTGGGCCAGTGGACATGGGCCGCGCAGGGAGGGTTCGGTTCCTGGCAGCCCCTTCCCTATAGCGCCTGGGCTCCGGGTCAACCCTTGACCCATCCAACCTCTGACCCTGCCTCTGTCGCCACCGGAAGCTTCCGGTGCCTCCTGTCCGGACACGGGCAGTGGGAGGCCGCCTCCTGTGGTTCTTCACACGCCTTTGTTTGCAAACTGGAGTGAGTGGTGATGGTGATAGTTCTAGTGGTAATGGTGATGGCGATAGTTCTAGCGATGGTGATGATGACAGCTGTAGTTCTGGTGATAATGGTGATGGTGATGATAGTTTTAGTGGTAATGGTGATGGCGATAGTTCTAGCGATGGTGATGATGACAGCTGTAGTTCTGGTGATAATGGTGATGGTGATAGTTCTAGTGGTAATGGTGATGGCGATAGTTCTAGCGATGGTGATGATGACAGCTGTAGTTCTAGTGATAATGGTGATGGTGATAGTTCTAGTGGTAATGGTGATGGCGATAGTCTAGTGATGATGGTGATGGTGATAGATCTAATGATGATGACAGCTGTAGTTCTGGTGATAATGGTGATGGTGATAGTTCTAGTGGTAATGGTGATGGCGATAGTCTAGTGATGATGGTGATGGTGATAGATCTAATGATGATGTCAGCTGTAGTTCTGGTGATAATGGTGACGGTGATAGTTCTAGCGATGGTGATGATGGTAGCTATAGCTCTAGTGATAATGGTGATGGCGATATTTCTAGTGATGGTGATGATGGTAGCTATAGTTCTAGTGATTATGGTGATAGCGATAGTTCTAGTGACGATGGTGATGGTGATAGTTCTAGTGATGACGATGATGATAGTGGTGATGATGATGACGGTGATGATGATGATGATGGTGGTGGTGATGGTGATGATGATGATAGTGATGATGGTAACGATGATGATGATGATGATGATGATGATGAGGAGGAGGAGGAGGAGGAGGAGGAGATGGAAGAGGGAGAAGAGGAAGAGGAGGGGGGAAGGGATAATGAGGAGGAGGAGGAACATGTTGGGGAGGGAGGGGTTTGGAATAGACAGGGGAAACCGTGTTCCCCTTCTTTGGGAGGATTGGGGGGGGGGGGGGGGGGGGGATTTCAACCGATGAAATCACAAAACAATCTTCAAATACATGATCTTCCTCTTAGCTGACGTCACATTTCAGGACTTTACACTCACCCGTGACCCTATATCTTTGCTCCAGTTGGAAGTCCCCAAATAATCTCAGTCCTTTGATCTTAATCTGTCTGCTTGGAACCACCTGGTTTGTACCTTGATGGCCATATGAAAAAAAAAATGAAGAGAATCAAACTTCAGACAGAATGAAAATTCTCAAAAGAATTTAAATGCACCGGTCTATAAATACTCGACTTCTTAAGGGGGGTTGGAATAGACTGGGGAAAACGTGTTCCCTTCTTTGGGAGGATGGGGGGGGGGGGGGGGGGGGATTTCAAACCGA